>JAVKPL010010014.1:0-42175 GCA_032173675.1 Gastrolobium villosum
TACCTCGAGCGAAATGCTGTCTTTGGGACATCCTCCGGCTTTACCCGTATCTGATGATAACCGGACCGGAGATCAATCTTGGAATACACACAAGCACCCCTGAGCTGATCCAGCAAATCATCAATGCGTGGAAGAGGGTACTTGTTTTTGATTGTCACCTTGTTCAACTGTCTGTAGTCGGTGCACAACCGCATAGTCCCATCTTTCTTTTTAACAAAAATGACCGGTGCTCCCCAGGGAGACACACTAGGCCGAATAAAGTCTTTTGCTGAAAGCTCCTCGATATGCTTCTTCAGCTCCGCCAACTCTGGTGGCGACATCCGGTATGGAGCCAACGATATAGGCCCCACACCAGGCAGTAAGTCGATGGAGAACTCTATCTCCCTCTACGGTGGAAACTCAGGAATCTCCTCAGGAAACACCTCGAGGAACTCCTTCACCACAGGAATGCCAGTGAGATCCTCCTGTGTCCCACTCACCAAACCTCCCAACATGACATAGCCAAATGCCCCTGCTCTCAAGGCCCTCCTCGCCTGCAGGACTGAAATAAACGGTGAGGAACTGGCTGTGGACCCACCCGGAGACATCACCACTTTCTTGGCACAACAGTCAATCATTGCACAGTTTCTGGACAACCAATCCATGCCCAGAATAATTTGAAGGTTGGCCATCGGTAATCCTATCAGATCTACCAAGAAGTCACGGCCATCCCACTGAAACGCTACATCGCGATGAACAGTGGAGGTCAAACATTTTTCTCCGGTGGCGGTGGTAACCCGCATCGGTGGAGAAAGCACATCACTGGGCAACTCAAGCCCCACAGCAATAGGGGCAGCAACAAAAGAGTGCGTTGCCCCGGAATCAAATAAAACATCAATAGCTGATCCACCAATGGTAACAGTACCTCTGACCAGGTTCGGAGCTCTGTCCGACTGCTGACGATCAAGTGTGTAGACTCGTCTGGTGGTAGGTGGCACGGCTGGTGCCCCAGTAGGAACCATCTGCAATGGCACAGCCTGCACTGCAGCAACTCTCGCCGTCGGGCAATCTCTCGAGTAGTGGCCCTCCTTGCCACACTGGAAGCAAATCAGCTGACCGGTAGAGCACGGCCCAAAATGTGACTTCCCGCATCCCGAACATCTGGGAGCAGGAGGTCTAGCGGTGTTCCCCGAAGCAGCAGTCTTCCTGAACTGATTTGGCGCTTGCTTAGCCGCCAACGGTGGTTTACCCTTGCCCTTGTTGGCAAATTTCTTGTTCTTCCAGGGAGTAGAACCACCAGCGCTCTGTGGCACCTCAACCTTGGCCCTCTTGGCCTGACTCGCCCGGCAGTAGTCCTCGATGTCGCGGCACTGCTGCACCAACGCTCCGAAGTCTCTCGAAGCAGAACCGGCGAGATGTCCAGCAATATCCTCATTAAGTCCCCTCCGGAACTTGGCCGCCAAGAATGTAGGAGTAGGCCTCGCCATGCGGAAATGAGAGAACTTGACCAGCTCATTAAACTTGGCCAGGTACTCGTCGACAGACAACGAGCCCTGCACCAACCGGTCAAACTCCCCCTGCTTCCTCTCCTGTGAGTCATAAGGGAAGTACTGACCCAAGAAGCTCTCCTCGAAGAATGGCCACGTCATCACATGACCCTGCATCTCGTAGACCTGAGAAAGGTTGGTCCACCACTCATGGGCCTCGCCCTCCAGCATATAAGTGGCGAACAACAGCTTCTGCGGATCGGTGCACTGCATGATCCGGAAAATCTTGTCCAGCGCCTGTAACCATCTGGCAGCAGCAATGGGATCATACGATCCGTCGAAGGTAGGTGGCTTATGCTTGCGGAAAGCATTCAGCCGGCGATCGATCTCGTCACGATCCTCAGCAAGTACGGGGATAGTCTGCATGGCCCCCGTCAAATGACTACCCTCGCCCATCTGGCTCTGGGTGTCCTCCTGTTGACTAGGCGGAGGTGGAGGCGGTGGCGGCGGTGGAGGTGGTGGAGGACCCTGGCCCGCAGCAGGACCAGCCCTCAACTCCTCCAACATGACCCTCATCATCGTCATGTTGGCCATCCGGTTCTCCTCCAGAACCTCTGCCGTGGTTTGCCGGTTCGCATCTCGTATAGCGTCCAGCATCGCCCGGTTTGCCAGCCTCGTGGCTTCCTGGTCGGCTAGTCGGGCCGCCTGCATCTCAGCTAATGCAGCCAGGACAGGATCCGATTGATCCTCGCTTGTACTCGTGTTCCTCCTCGGTGGCACCATGACTCTGCACAAGTTACACAAAGAATGAGTTGATCAGGCCCACGCCATGTGGTCACATATGCATCATCGTAACACACACCAGTTAGAGAGAACACAAAGTAGACACGCAACGACACATCCTAAGTTATTGCAATACATACAGGCTTTTCCCTAGAAAGTGCTCTGATACCATAAAATGTAACAGCCCGTGTTAACCCGGTCTGTTAACACACTATCGTATTAAGCCACGCTTAATTAAAATGCGGAATAACTTTTTCTTTGATTCAATTATGACGTCATTAACTTAACCAACTTGATTACTTAATCATTTTCATAAAAATACTGCCTGTATGTAAATTGCAAGACAACTAACTGAATACCTCGTACATAAATATAATAAGTGAGTATCTAAAGCCACAGGACTACACAAGTAGCCTGGGTCAAAATCCTGATACTTTAATTACAACATTAACATAAAAGACCAAAGTCAATCATGTGGCATGGACAAACCCCATGCTCACCAAATAAGGCAACAATGCCCACAAATAGTCTCAACATAACTTAACATAAGTAAAGCATAAACATAACAGCAAATCCAGCAAGACAGCATATCAGAATATCAGCTCAACTCTGGCCTCTTGCCACCTGAGCCCTCAACATTACCTGATCCTGAAATAAGCGTCCCCAAACGTGGGGTGAGATCTCTAACAAGAAATCTCAGTAAGACAAGGGGTCCTCAAGGAGTCTCCACCCCAAGCTCACTTACATGTGCAATATAAGTTCTAAAACAGCATTTACAATATAAGTTCCAAAACTATGCGATGCAGCAATTAATCATGTCATGTGTGCATATCAAATCTACTGGCCAGAGAAATGTAGGAATACGTCTATGCCTACATGAGTACCAGGACGCTACCTGTACCTCACCACAGCCTCACCATCTTGTATGTACTACATACTCAGGCTTACCGTATAGGTGGACACCACATGCATATCATAATAGCTCATTACATATAAACAGCTCAACAGCATTTCCAAAATAATCAAAGCATGTAACACAGCATGCATAAACCCATCCCCATGGGACATGGTGGAACATCAAAATGGCTAAACCGAGGACACGAAAGCTTACCTTGCAAGCTAGCTATCCAAGCCAAGAGTCCAACCACTCACTAGTCCTCAACCAGCAGTATCACAATCTGATATGGACCATTTATCAAGTCAATATTACTGCACAACATGCATACAACTTAAAGACTACGCCTTTCCTTTACGTTTTACGTCTTAAGGCTTCCAACAAAGCCATAAGCCCTTAATCATATGATTCTGACTTAGTCCTTTTATTACAGAAGTTCAACTTCCTTAAACTAGGGTCCACACACACCCCATAGCTTACTGTTCATACAGTGAAGCTACTGTCTGCGCAGAACCCAGGATATCCGGATATCAGAAGGGACATATCCGGATATGTCATATCCGGATATCACACTGGACATATCCGGATATGTCATATCCGGATACCCAGATCCCATATCCGGATATCAATATCCGGATACCATATCCGGATACTGATATCCGGATATCTGTTCGACAAATATCCGGATATCTCACGACAGAATGCAGTTTCTGCATTTCGTGAATATCCATCCCAAAGGTCCAACTTTTAACACATGTACACGTTAAAGCATGCATCTTTAAGCATATACAAGTTCATCTAGGTGTTGGTTACTTCATTTTAACTTTTTACATGTCAAGACACCAACTTTAAGCAAAATAAACTCATGATCAAGGTGAGGTAACTTACCAAAGTTCAAAACAGAGGCAAGTTGTGCTCTTTGAGCCCTCTCAAGACACTTCAAACTCAGCCTAAGTATGAGCACGAAAATGGCACTTCAAGGTGGGTTCTTGCACCACAAGAAGGCACTTTGAAGCTTACAATGACTACCACAAAGTAGCCATCACTAAAGCTTCAAGTTCAGCTCACTAACCTCACACACACAGCCTTCTCAACTCAGAAAAGGTTGCACCACCCTCACCCAAGACACACTCTAGTTGCTTGGAAGGAGGAATGGTGAAGAAAGAAGAAGAGAAGAAGAAGAAGGCAAGGAAACACCAAGAATGGAGGTGCAAGGGGCTGCCTCAAAGCTGCAGGGAAAAACTCACGTAGGATCAAGATGCTGCCTAGGGTTTTGTGCTAAGTGGGTCTATTTATAGGCCCAAGCACTAACCGCGCAGTATTAGCCTTAATCGCAAAGTAAAAGATATTGATCCCAAACTTCGGATTCTAGACCTACGCATTTTTCTAAGATTTGTCATATTTTTATTTTATTTTTCGGAGCACCTTTCCGGTACGCGCTTTTCCATAGCCAGTATCAGTTCTGGCATCAGATTACGTTATTTTGACTTGAAACTTGTTTTACATGTCCTACATAATATTCTAGTAATTATCATGCATTCATTATAATTTTCCGGGATACTTTTCCGGTACGCATTTATACCGAGTAGCAGAACCGGTATCTGCGCTTTTCTTCCGAAAAGCGACTTTCAGCATTTTTACTCACTCAATATAATTATCTAAGCCCATTAATAATTATTAGGGTCAATTATGGAATTATTTCCTAATTATCATAATTAATTCGCTAATTACCTTAATTAGCGGTGCGGGTTCTTACACAGAGCCTCGTCCCCAGAGGTGTCGGGACGAATAACAGGGTAAGAGATGGGTCCTCCCAGACTCAGTTATCTGGGAATGGATGGCTTCTTTTTCTTCTTAGGGGACTCTATCAGAATCCCCTTTCCTCTATTTTTTTCTTTTGTGGCTGAGTCTCTTGCTTAGCCACTGATGTATCTGCAGCAGCTGTTGCTTCTTTTTCTATTTCCCCTCTCCTTGTTGCTTCCTAGGAGAGGGTTGTGGTGTGATTTGTCTTGGTGGAGAGTGAGCAAGTGGTGGAGACGAAACGTCAGAAAATGTAGAATCTGAGCTGCTTGAGGACGTCTCCTTGGTAGCCGGTTTGGATGCTAACTTTCTGTCAGCCCTTGGCCTTTTTGCCAAGGGCTCACTGACTTCACTCTCCTCTTCCTGGTCAGAGAGGGTGATAGGCTTTGTAGAGGAAGCTCCCTCTGGCCTGTTGCTGTTGTGGACCCTCTTTAATCTCTGACTTGAACGTTCCCTCTTTCTTGGGGGAGGTTTGGCAGGAGATTTCTTCTTGCCTTGTTTGCCATCAGTGGCAACAGGGGCATCCTTCTTCACCTTGGTAGGAGGGGGGATGGTTCTTTTGGCCGGAACATGTGAAGAAGAGGAGGATTTTGAAGGAGTGGTTTTAGTGGTCTTCTTCCTTGAGACTACAGGTGTTTCCTCCTCCTCCTCATTGGGCACTGGACGTTGGAGGCTTTCAGGGATAGGCTGGTCCGTGTCAATGTAGGTGCTCCTCAAACCTTTCCAGGTCCTGACATCAATGATAGATGCTATTTTCCAGAGATCATCTTTATGGGCTTCCACACCAGCTTGTAGGCAGAGCTTGGTGATGAGACAAGGGAGGTAGACGGTTTTCTTCCTCATTTCCTTCTTCAGGCTGTCATAGATGAGGGGTACTGCATCAAATCAAATGTTTCTCATGATGCAGTAGATTTGAACCTGGAGTGCCCAACTGACAGAAGCTTCGTGAGTAGAGGGGGTGATATTGGATTTGGCAAATAATGCCCAGAATCTGGCTTCGTCACTCATGCTTCCCTAGCAGAGGAGCCCTTGGTGTAGACAGGGTTGAGGATGGCTATCGTCTCCTTTAGGTCCCCCAGAAATCCGGACACCATCCTACTGTCTATATATTCCTTATATGGACAGTTGGGAACGGTGGGGAGGTAGAGTACCTTCTTGATCTCAGCGTTACTTGATCTCGGATCTCGGCAATTATTTCTGCATTGGAGAAGGTTTTCCAACGTTAAAAACTGTTTGTGTTCTCTCTCTCCTGTTTGCGTTTTTCGATTTTTCGCTGCGCTGCCCGACCTGGTGAATTTCAGGCCGAGGTAATTGCCGAGATCCGAGATCCAGGATCTTGTTGATTGACTTCCGCGTAAAGGCTGCTTAGCCGAGCTTGAGGGAACCAAATTCCTAACAAATGGAAGATGTGGGATTAGGCTAACTAGCTTGCAATGGACATTGCGAAGGAAAAATTAAAGACAAGTGAGAAGGAGAAGAAGGATGTTGAAGATAAGTTGAAGGATGCGAATGGGGTGAATGATGGTCTTAAAGAGGCAAAAAAAGAGAGAAGGAAAATACAAAAGGATTGCTGAGCTTGAGGCTGAGGTGGAACAATATCATGTGGGATATGAGAAAAACTTTTGTTGGTGGGTAAGTGCCCTTAAATCATTTGCCAAGAATATCATGGAGCAAATTTGTCATCTGAACCCTGAGGGGCTAATGGTCTAAGTTGGAGAAACCTGGGTTAGTTTTTGGTTGATCATGGGCAATGGTCTTTTAATGGGATGATATTTCAAACTAGAGTTAAACTTTGGGCGTTTGGTACAGGAGAAATTTTTATTTGTCCGGGAATCTCAATTTTCAAAAATATGATTTTTACAGCTAGTTTATGATAATATCCGGAAATTTAAAATTTAGAAAAGTTCAGTTTCCCGAGAATCCATAAGAACGCCTCGTACCAAACGACCCCTAAGCGTAATGTAAAGATTGGATCAAGTAGGGGCGGTACGTGCCATCTCAATCTGACGTAGTCAATATTTAAATAATTAATATTGAATATATGAGAAAGATAAATATATCAGATCATTTCCTTTTGTACTTATAGAGTGTGGCATGTCCTGGGAAGTGCGAAGTGGATCTTCTTATGTGAAAAAATACTTACGTGGTCATGTTATTTGATCACAATTACTCGTTGATGATGAGATAAAAGAAAGAAAATTGTATACTTTTTAAATAAATGATTGTGATCAAATAATATGACCAAATGATCATTTTTTAATTTTTTAATATGAGAAAATCTATACGAAGGTTTCATTGAGTTGCCTTTTAATTGACATGTTGGCATAGTGCTCATAGCCTATACTTGATTCTGGGATGCCTTAGGGTGGGGTATTAGGTGGAGACTTGGCTAGAAGCCTAGAAGCTTGTTCAAATCTATCATTAGCTAAGTTTGGTAGCGGCAAGCTCTGTTCTATGCTTAATGAATATTTGGGACGACGTACGTTAAGTATCCTCTTACACATTTCCTATGTGTTAAGTATCCTATTGGACTAGATCCCATGATGGGCCATTATCCTTTAGTCTTTGGGCTTTTATTAATCCTTGGGCCTGTATTATAGATCCAGATCATAATTCATAATTCATTCTATTGAAAAAATAAATTAAGAAATATAATGCGATATAAAACTATAGGTTTTGATTTTCCGTAGGAGAAAATTTTCTCATGTTGTAGATACATCTTATATGGAGACACATCTATTAAAAAAATAAAAAAATAAAAAAAAAATATTGCATAAAAATCGAAGGGTCACCAGTAGGAGAAAATAATTCTCCTACAATATGAGAAAATATTTTTCCTAAAACTATTTGTACCATATTATTTAGGGTTTTATATTTCTCATTCAACATGAGAATTGAATTCTCATGTTGTAGAGACAAAAAGCATGTGAGACCCATATGTTAGAAAAATTATGTGTAGGACTCACGTTGGCACGGAAATCGAAGGGTGTGTAGGAAAATTCAAATTCTTATGTTAAATGAGAACTATAGAACCCTATTATTTAAATGAGTTTGATTTTCTCATGTTGCATGAGAATTCTCATGTTGTGATTCAACTAGCAGTGGGTCCCACATTTATTAAAAAGATAAAAAGGAAACAAAATTTTTGCACGCAAATCAAATAGTCACAACATGATAATTGAATTATCATGTAACATGACAAAATATTTTTTCTTATTTAAAATACTCTAAAATGTTTTAGAGTACGCTAATATTACTATAACATATTTCTAGATATTCCAATATTAACGTGAACACATTATTCTAGTTCGCCATTATATATTCATGAGACATTTATAAAGGTTTGTAATTAAAACTTAAAAAAAAAAATTAAGGGTGTGTTTGAAAGTGTTTTAGTTTTTTTGTTATCAAAAACTGTTTTAAATATGAATTTTAAAAGTGATTTTGAGAGTAAAAAGACAAAAACTTGTTTGAGTGTAGTTAAATTAAAGTTATAAAGAAGTTTCACAAAAAAAAAAAGTTCTAAAGAAGTTTCACAAAAAAATAAAATAAAATTATAAAGAAGGTTGTAATTATTTACAAAAATGCCATTAATGAAGTTTTAGAAATACAAAAGTGCTTGTTTTGAGTCGTTATATTTACGATATTGCCATTAATGAATCCTAATATTTATGATTTTGCCACTGACTAAACAAAAAAAAACCAAAAACAGCGCTGGAGATTGGAGAACATGGAGAGGTTGTTTTGGTTTTTTGATTTTTAAAACTAAAAAAGAGACATTGTTTTAGGAAGCATTTTGCAAAAGAATCATTTCCAACCAAATTTAGGTATTCAAAATTGAAAGGGTGTGTAAGTAATTTTATTTTGGTTCATTAAAGGTTTTTAATTTTTGATAAAAAAATATAGAAATCTAGGGAAGTTTTTTATTTAAAAAATTAAAATAAAAAATAAAAAATAATATAACATTTATTTACTATAAAAAAAATTTTCCTACCAAGTTTTTAACACAATTATACGTCGTCGTACCAATTGATCTACATGCTTGATGATGGGAGATAATTTTCCTTCTTTAATTTTAAAATTGTACTTAATTGATAATAGGTACCTCCGATGTCCTGCAATAGGACATCTTGCAAAAAATAATAATTATGTATTACGGGTAATACATAATTATTTTTTTCTCACCTCTTATAGCCTATGTTGCACCGATACTGACATGAGACACGACACGACACACCGATACGTAAATTCTAAAAAATGTCATATTTTGACACGTTGGGACATATTTTGATATTAAATAATATTTGTAATATATATAAAATAATTTATATTTAATACATATAACAATCCATAATAAATCATATAACCAATCAAATATTCAAATTTCATAACATAAATGTAAACAAAAATAATCTTTCATACCATGTTAATTTTTCATGTCAAATTTTATATCAGAAAAAAATTGATTTATAAATTATTATTTTTATGTTTAGTTAACAAAAAAAAAAACATTTTGGATGTGTGTCGGAACATTGACTGAGTATCGAAAAAAGTTGATTGCGTATCCAAAAAACGTATCGGAATGTGTCGGAACGTTGATCGCGTGTCGGAGCTTGTCGATGTCCGACACATATTTTTTACAAAAGTTAGCATGTCCGTGTTTAGTTCCTTATAACTATATATTACGGATAATACATAGTTATAATATTAAAAAAAATTTATATCCCTTATAACTATACTCATAGTACATAATTTTTTTTTTCCCAGGAATTCTTATATTTCCCTTAATGAAAAGTAAGGTATCAGTAATTCTTCCCTTCTTTTTTTATTCATTAGTAAAAAAGCAATACTATTCTTGAAGAAATTATTTACGAAGGTTAAATACAATACTTTATGCTAATGGAAAAAATAAACTGTTTTTATCTTTGACGTATATATATATATATATATATATATATATATATATATATATATATATATATATATTTTTAGAAACAAACTTGTTAGTACAACGAATGCACTTATTATTATAATTAGAATCTATATCATGTTAAATGAGAGAGGAGGATCCATTCCCATATCATAACAAATGAATCCACAGAATAAGGTTGCCATGTAATAATTATGTTCCATTATCCCAAAAAGAAAACCAAACTGCAAACCACAAATTAATGAATCTATGTGCCAAGCTAGTAAAACAAAGCATTGAAAATATGATTCCGAGTGACCTATATTATTCTCAGCAAGTAGTGCAAAATAGCCAATAGCTATTTAGGACAAATTTGGGCCTCCGTGTGAACGCAGGCCACGCGTGTGATTGCTGACTAGCTCTATCAGTATTGGATTATGCTATATTTGTGCGCATGCTGCTTTTTAATTGTATCAATTAACATAGCCTTAGAGATTACGATTGATTTTGTTTAGATAGACATTCAAGTGCACAATCTTTCCGATGTTCGTGTGCCTCCCCGATTACAACAAAACCTAAGATCTATATTTTGGGAATGGATCTTCTCACGTGTAATTTAACATGATTATGTTATGTGGAAGAATTTTAATTATTAATAATTAAATCAACTGTGATGATTGTGTAACTTTTTATCTCTCTACTCTTATTACCATTTATTCACCCATGTATAATTATGATTGCCCCGCACATAGAGAGGATCCACTCCAATTCAATTTTGCTTTTTGATCTCTTTTTCATCTAAAACCTCTCTCTCTCAATGACGCACACCTATGCCTACCCCCTTCAAGTTGATCAGACAATTAATATCCCCTAGGATCCGTGAATATTAGATATCATTTCTGCAATCATAGCTAAAACAATCTCTTCTACATATAATTGATTTTGATGCGGGTGGAGGAGGAAGACTCAAATCACCTCACCTATCATTTCAAACATGAAAAAAAGGAAAAAAAAGGAAAAAAGAAGAAGAAAGATCAGAAGGGGAAGATTTAAGAAGATACAAAAGAGGCAGACAATAGCCATTAATTCGAGGGGCTTGTATATTTTATATGAGGTTATAGGTAGGCCTGATTGGGATCTATCACTTGGGATAGCTAATTCAAGGTACGTTAAACATGTTTAATACTTAATCAAGGCATATGAACATGTGTATTGCTCTACCATCATGTATAAAACCAGGCCCTTCTAAATTATTTTACAATCCTAATTTCCTTTCTACATAGGTCATTACTTACTAATTTCTGAGCATCCATTTCGTTCAACTTGTTAAAGAACCTTGGGATACATCACCCCAAAAGCTAGCTCAAAGGATGGGAGTGCCCAAGACCTTATAAACTCTACATTAGTTGCCCATACAACCAATGAGAGACTATATATCTCAACACGCCCCTCACACGAGAGCCCACTGGGCTTGAAGGGTGGACAACATACAAACCCACCTACATGTGGAAATTTCACTACAAAGAAAGTGAGAGGCGGTGAGATTTCGAACGCTCTGATACCAGGTCAAAGATCCATGGGATACACCACCCCAAAAGTTAGCTCAAAAGGTGGGAGTGCCCTAAGCCTTATAAAGTCCACATTAGTTGCTCATACAACTAATGTGGGACTATATCTTGGGATACACCACCCCAAAAGCTAGCTCAAAGGGTGGGAGTGCCCAAGGCTTTATAAAACTTCACATTAGTTGCTCATACAACCAATGTGGGACTATATATCTCAACACGCTCCCTCACACGAGAGCACACTGGGCTTGAAGGGTGGACAATGCACAGGCCCAATTACTTGTGTTAAGAAATTCCATAAGAGAAAGTGTGGGGGGAGGGGGGCGGTGAGGAACGAACCCGAGACACGAGGCTCTAATACCATCTCAATAACCTTGAGATACACCACCCTAAAAGTTAACTCAAAGGGTGAGAGTGCCCAAGACTTTATAAAACTTCACATTAGTTGCTCATACAACCAATGTTAGACTATATAGGTTAAATTTAATGCATGAAATACTATAGTCTTTAATTTTGTTGAAGAAAACTTAAATGCACTCCAAGTATATTAGTTTTAGATTAAAAAATTTAGATAAGGAGAAGACATGGACGTCCCATACAACATCATAAAATCAGGAGAGATTATCAACTACATTGAGAATTTAAAGTGGAATTATATATGATAATGACAAGAATCAAACCCATATCACAACTAACGTGAATAGAAGATCAGCTGTGTCAATTCTTATTGACAAGTATACCATTATTTTCTTCCTTGGCTTCCCCAACTTTATAACAAATAGTATATCCAGAGCACCAAATTGATTAGCTTCCTATTACACCTACTTTTTTTTACGTGTCCACTTTCTACTTATTAAGAATTACACTTGGAAGTCTTCTCAATTATTTTTGAAAGCACAAATAATAAATAATCATCTGAGATAACAACCAAATTGCATCTTTTTTTCAATAATACGGCTTTTGAAGCACCTAATTAACTTTCTAGTTGCAAGGTATGCTTTTTCCTTTCTTTTCATTTTCTAATATATAACATGCAATTAATGTTATACAGGCAGTACAATCAACTGGTCAGTTAATGATCTCAAGTCCTTACAAAGTTGTTACTTTATCATCATTAATTGATTAATAATAATTCTCATCATCTGGATAATGTAAATAATCTCATTACACTGAGAATAGAAAAGTGTAGTGTATTTACCAAAAAAAGAAAAAAAAAGAAAAGTGTAGTGCGGATCCTGCAATCAGTTTCAGTTAGCCCGTCGTTAGCATTATTAAAGAAAGTGGATGTTTTTCTTTTTTCTTTTTCTTTTGTTAATTCCCAACCGGTTCATCCTTCAAATTGTATTTGATTCGATAGATTTTATCAAAGGATTTTATATTTCTCATTTAACATGAGAATTCAAACTTTCCTATACACCTTTCGATTTCCATACTGACATGGGTCCTACATCTAATTTTTTCTAATACATGGATCCCACATGCTTTTTATCTCTATAACATGAGATTTCAATTCGAGAAATATAAAACCCTTTATTAAAAGGGTAGTTCTTCCAAATTTTTTGTTTTTCATTTTCAAAGCTGGAATTCAAGTCTTATTAAGGGATCCAAATTTCTGACTATATATGCCAAGGGTATTTGGTAAGTGGGTATTCTTTAGCCGGTACAAATAAATGGATGTGACCTCCACGAAACGTATCATATGGATGTCACCCATAAAAAAGAATTGTTATTTTAATTATTATTTGGGACCCGGGACCGGGTTGGAATTTAAGAGGAATGATTTTTTAATGAAAGAATTTTTATGCGTGTGTGAAGCATCTCAACTCAATTGGACATGCGACCATGTAATATAACTAGCTCCCAAAAGAAAAACTAACTAGTAAATAGGTGGATCAATTGATATGAAGTTATTTCAATTTAACAAATGGTATTGAGTTTGAGTTATGAATATATAATTAAGGGTCAGAATCCGTTTATAAATTTTTTGGAATTTTTTTACAAATTACACTATGTTCTCCTTGGGAGAACATAGTGTAGTTTGCAAAAATTTGTATTCTCCCGATAGAATATAGTGTAGTTTGTAAATAAAAAAGTTTATAAATATAACCTGTCCCATATAATTATTTTAAAAATCTAGTAGAAAGAGTTTTGTCTTTGTTATAATTCTACCGAACTCGATCAAATTAATTTATTAATGGATGAACCGACGGAGAATTAAAAAAAAAGAAACTAATGTAAACCGCCTATATATAGTTCTACGCTATGAGCACCGAACTTCAAGAACTCTGACGTGTCGTGTCCGACACTCTCGGACACTCCGACACTCCCCGACATTTCAACACGCGTTATAAAAATTCAAAAAAAGATTCAAATGTTACGTTGCGTTGAGTTTTTAGTTCCAACTATTAGATTTCATTGGATTGCGATTATCATTTTATTGAATTTAATATAAATATTTGAGATATCTTATGTTTCTTTGCAAAATTTATGAATATTATAAGTTTAGATTCATTTTTTTGTTAAATTATTGAATATTAAATATAATATACACTACATAAATTAAAAATATTATTTAATATCAAAACGTGTCAAAATCTAACATTTTTTTGAATTAATGTGTCGTAGTGTCATGTCATATCGTGTCACCTATCCCGTGTCGGTATCGGCCCTACGTAGATTCTATGCGACTTCAACTTGCGTTTTGTGGAACAACACTTTGAAGCGGTGAAAGTTGTAGTGACTAAATGTAACAACCCACCTCCGCACAAGAAATTGGTACGCTTAAAGTCGTGATAATTTTAATTCTTAAGGTTTAGTGTCAGGTAACATTTTGGTGTAAATTAAGGCGTGGAGTACATGGATAATGAATAAAATATAAATTAGGAAATGTTTAGATAATTTTCCCAAATCCATTTCGTAAGTCTTAAGTGTACCATCACCATTCCAACTCACCACATGCATGTCACCTATGTGTCCCAACAATTTCCAAATCATGCAACACATGTTTTACATGTGTCAAGCAAATCTTCCTTCAACTCCCTTGCATGGACGCCAACCACTCAAACAATGTGACACCTTACATTACACCCTTCCTCTAACTTTCGGCCAGCTTCCTTAGGCCAACCGTGGAACTTCAACAAACCCACACTTGCATCTTGTCATCATTCCTTCCAAAAGAAACCACCCTTCTATTACTGCACTTCTTTCCCTTAAAAACTAGAGGGTCTTTACTATTCCATCTTGAACGGCCTAGTACACCTCATGGTCTGATGAGATAAATTTTAAATGTCACTTACAATATTAATAAGTCAGTTATGTCATTTAGAATATTAATGATTCAGTTATAAAGTAATGATTCAGTTATGTCAGTTATAAAGTAATGAGGGTGTTATGTGTGGAGTTATATTGATCAGTTTTATAGCTTATAAATAGTCTTTGATAGTTTGTATGAAATGTAGATCAAAAAAAAAAGAGAAAGAGCAAGAAAGCAAGAATAGAAAAGAAAAGTTTTTTTGTAGATACATAAGTATGGTTGTCTCTTACATCTGTGTGGATATTCAATACTATCATGGTCCTTTTGTTTCCTTCACAACCGAAGCAAGAAAAGCAACTTTCCCCCTTGGCTGTGCATGTACCGGAGTGAAACTTTAGTAGGAGGTTTTCAGTTTAGTGGAAGCTATAATAGCCCAAAATAATTAATTAGCAAAATACATGTGATTAGATAATTAAGCATGTATTAGTGAGTAAAAATAAGTAAATTCCCTTATAAAATTAATTGGGGTCACTTTTGAGGTAAAAAGTGTACTCAGTGAAAATTAAGGGGTATAAATGGGTGTAGACAAAAGTACCCAAAATATTAAAATGGAAGTAGAAATATTCCTTGAAAAATATTCCAAACTTTTGGGTAAAATTTGATAATTAATGGAATTGAATAAATAGATGAACCGATACCCACTTAACCCGTGTTAAGTGGCAAGCCACTTAACAACCCTTATTCCCCAACCCCAACCCGTGCGCAGAAACAGAGAGGAGAAAAGAAGAAGAAAAGAGAAGAAGAAGAGGGAATGAAGAAGAAAAGAAAGGGGAAACCCTAGAGGGAGAAATCCTCAACCGTTTTGAGTGATTCAAAAGTCTAAACCACTCCAAATCTTCCCCTCTTTCACAATCCTAGCTTGGGTCTTGGTGGGGAGTTGTGTAGGTTGAGATTTTTCTTCCCAAAGTTTTGACTCTTTGGAGAAGTGTGAGATTTGGGAGCTTCTACCTCCATGGAACTATAGAAGCTTGAGGAACCATCACCCCTTGATTGTGCAACCATTAGTGGTAAGATTTCATCCTTTAAACTCTATTTTCATGAAGAATCCACGATTTAGGTTTGGATGAATAGTGTTTTGAGGTTTATGATTATGTGAGTAAATTGGATATGTTCTAGGTAGATTGAGACCTAGATTGTGTTGAGGAAAATGCTAGGAATGACATTTAACGGTGAAAATAAGTTTATATAGTCATATGATTTTGTTTAGAAAATTACAAAATTATGCATTTGACTATGGTGTGGCTTGTTTTTGTAATAAATGGGTTGGTTGGTTGATTGTTGATATTGCCCATGTGATGCTTAGGATTGAGGCATTTGGATCAACCGTGAGCAATCAACCGCTGGAACAAGCTATGGAGCTCGGTTAGCTCCTTGAGATTGATATTTGTGTTGCGAAGATTGGTAAAGAACAAAGGTTATGTTGGAAGCATTGAGGTAAACCTTCGGACCTTGGGTGTAATTCCCTTTATTGTTCCGCCAAGCCCTGAATGGGTAATGAGTGTGTTGTTGTATATAAATGCAATGAAATAGTGTAATGCTTTGTTATACGTATTTGCATGCTTTGGTGTGACATAGGATGGTGTTTCCCTATGTTGGTATGTTGCATGACGATGCGTAAATCATACTTGGTAGTTTAGCTGGCCAGTAGGACTATTTGCATCTGAGTATCCTTAGAACAGCTCGAGAGCTCGAGGGATTTCTCCTGGAGATGTTGTGTACACTTGCATGGATATGTATTTGCTGCATTATTATTGTCATTGCTATTACACTGTTATTGAACTATGGGGGTGGAGAGATGCTCCAAGGGCCCCTGGTTTATTGGATATATTCGTATATCTCACCCCGTGTTGTTGGGGACCCCCTTTCAGGCAAGGATGCTGCAGGAGCCTCCGATGGCAAGTGGCCTTGAAGTAAATGGACATAGGAAGACATAGTGTCAATTGATTAGCATGCTATTTTGTAGTTCCTTTGTATAGGATTGTAAAATGGAGATCATTTGTTATATGCATGCTATTTTTTAATTGGATGGACTTAGCCTATGCTCATCCCTTTGGTATCTCTTTTATTGATGGGAGCCAAGGAGTTGATCATAGTATTTTGTAGCTAAGTCCCAAGATTTGTAATTAAGACTTATGGCAATGATGCAAGGTTGTAAATGATAGACATGCATGTTTTTCTTGATGTATATGTACCTTGCAAGAACTAAGAATCGTTTATTGTAAGGGTTATAGGATGAAAATTAGGTGAAAGAAAACCTTTGATTGAAGATTCAAGTAAAAGCCAAGATACCCTGTCTTGTTGTCCAATTTTCATATCCTATATGATAGATTTGTGTAACATCCCGGGCACTGACGAGGGCGGGGAGTGATCGCCGGTGCGCAAGGGCACGGACAAGGAGCGGCTCCTGGCAGGCTTCCAGCGACGGGGGTACATGAATGAATCGAATAACACCGGAAAGAGAGGGATTCCAGAGACTGTGCTGGTATGGGACAGTACAGTTGAGAATGGCTTATAAGAATTAATTGGTACTACCTATACTAACAAGATGCATCTACTTTTCGGTAGCCCGGATCAGAAGAACTCCACAGTTAAGCGTGCTTGACTTGGAGCAATTCTGGGATGGGTGACCTCCTGGGAAGTTTTCCCGGGAAGTGTGCGAGTGAGGACAAAGCACGCTGAAAAGTCTCGTGTTAGTGTGTGGGGACAGTCGTTAATCCTTGCAAGTTGCCAGGCGTTACAAGTGGTATCAGAGCAGGGCCTCTCATCCAGTACGGTGTGGTTCGAGGACGAACCAGGCGGAAGCTGGTGGGCATGTAACATCCCGGGCGCTGACGAGGGCGGGGAGTGATCGCCGGTGCGCAAGGGCACGGACAAGGAGCGGCTCCTGGCAGGCTTCCAGCGACGGGGGTACATGAATGAATCGAATAACACCGGAAAGAGAGGGATTCCATAGACTGTGCTGGTATGGGACAGTACAGTTGAGAATGGCTTATAAGAATTAATTGGTACTACCTATACTAACAAGATGCATCTACTTTTCGGTAGCCCGGATCGGAAGAACTCCACAGTTAAGCGTGCTTGACTTGGAGCAATTCTGGGATGGGTGACCTCCTGGGAAGTTTTCCCGGGAAGTGTGCGAGTGAGGACAAAGCACGCTGAAAAGTCTCGTGTTAGTGTGTGGGGACAGTCGTTAATCCTTGCAAGTTGCCAGGCGTTACAATTTGGACCCTTGTGTCTTGATGGAAGTTGAAGATATGTTTCTTAGCTTTCCATAGAGACCAAGATTGTGTAATTTGGATAAGTATAACTAAAGTTATGGATGAAACAACATAGGTATATCAAATTACCCTGTTTTGGTACCCAGCCCCTGTTGTTTGGCGCTAGGGGTGCCAAACTGGCGCTATGAGCGCCAACTTCCAAAATGAGGCAGTGGCTTTGGCGCTGAGGGCGCCACTGTGGTGCTAGGAGCGCCGTCCTCCCTGTGTCCTGCGCATCAGTGGCGCCATCAGCGCGGAGGGTCCTGATGATTCAGCACCTGTTTTCTTAGAAAATGCATAACTTGAGCTGTAGAGCTCCGATTTGAGCGTGGTTTGAACCCACGCACAACTAAGGAAAAATCCTATAATTTATTGGACAAATGGAGACCATAATAAATGAAATGAGTGTATGATATTAAGCCTATATTATTCTATTCCGCAATGTATTATGGTTATGATCACGCAATCGGGTAAGTTAAATTCGGCTTGGTTTTAAAAAGAAAAATTTAACCGAATTTTAATTGAAACAATGTGATTTTAACTGCGCTTAATATAATAATTCGATGTTAACAAACCGGCTCTAGAACGGGGTGTTACAGAAGCTACAAGAACCAGGTAAACCTTGAACCTCTTGGATTTTGCCTTGTCATGATTCGGTCATGGCTGTCAAGGGCATGTTTTGAAAGCCCTCAATGACTGTTTTAATTGTATGATGCGTCTTTAGGACTGTTAAATTCATTAATAAAGCTTTATGAAATGAAAGTAATT
Source organism: Gastrolobium villosum (assembly GCA_032173675.1). Classification (NCBI taxonomy): domain Eukaryota; kingdom Viridiplantae; phylum Streptophyta; class Magnoliopsida; order Fabales; family Fabaceae; genus Gastrolobium; species Gastrolobium villosum. The sequence continues at coordinate 18,757 of JAVKPL010010014.1, forward strand.
CCCTAGTTTATCTATAGTAGGTTCGGGTAACTTGAGAAAGGAAGAAACCAAGAAGAGGTGGGTTGTATTTGGAAAGCTTGGAAGAAAAGGTAAGTAATGGTGCTTGAACTTCATGATTTTTCTATAGTGATATGTTATATGCTAATGTGATTTTATGTGATGAATTTGCTGCAATGATGTTGTAAAGTGCACAAAATGTGCTAAAAGAAAGGACAATGTTGCATCATTCATCTTACATGCATTTTATTGGATTGTTAATTGAGTGTGATGTATCATTACATTAACATGGCATACCATGTGATTCAGCCAAGAGAATATGAACATGAAATTGAAATCATAATTATTTGAACATGCATCATTTAGTACCTGGTACCAAGGCAGGAACCTATGCTCTCTTCGCATAGGTACTCAAGAGAGATTCCTCTGGAAGGAGCCTTCGAATTAGGTCCATGAAAATGCCTTGTCCTATGACATGTTAATATAAGTGAAATATGAATGGATTTAGAACCACTGCTTGCTGGGATTTTTCTCACCACTTTTGAGGTTCTAAATTTGCATTAGAAGGTACCTGATAATATAAGGAAGCAAGTGCTAAAGAGTTCAGCATGTGGTTGGGGCTTTGATGATAATTGATGTACTTCCAGCCTTGGTAGTTAGAAAGAATTATAATGGACAAGATGTAGTGTGTGGTTGTGTGATAAAACCAGTGTAATCTATTAATCTGAGGGGCTGTCTTGTAGCCCAAGCTTTTATGTTATATTCAGTGTATGGACAGGTCTGAATGATAATGACATTGCAAGTCATGAGAATTTGATGTAAATCTCTATGTAATGGTAATGTGTGATGTTGTTGATAAGTCCATTATTTGTGACTTAGAACATGTGGTTTGATTTTAAAATGGAAATGAAAAGGATATCTTATGTGTAATATAAACCTCAAATTGCATAAAAAAATGAATGAAATTACTAATGGGCTGATTTTTTTAATTTTTTATTTCCACAAGCAAAACAAAGAAAGAAAAAAAGAAAAGAAAAGCTTGGGCTGGAGTTTATATTACAAACCAGAAAAGAATAAAGGAAGAAAAGGAAGAATGGGCTGATCTTTGCTGATTAGAAGCCCAACTTGAAGAAAAAAAGAATTAAAGGAAAGGAGAAAGACATAGGCCAGAATAGACAAAGTAAATTGGGAGGAGCCCAAATCAGAAAAGAAAGAAAAGGAATGGGAAGCAAAAGAACTCAGTAGTGTGAAAAGCTGAAATAAGAAAGAAAAACTCTAGCACAACAAACCGTTTAAGCGAACCCACCTTCCTCCAGACCCTCATCTCAACCGATCTTTCTAAATCCCTTCACCAATCCAGATCGTCCTTCGATTTCGGTCGAAATCATCAAACCTTAGCCTCACCCACAGTTTATTTTGTGATCAAACCAACCAAAACACTAACCCTAACCAATTTCTGACAGTAACTAGGTCCCTGGTTTATCCTGAAGGGAAGGTAGAGAATGTCTTGGTAAAGCTAGATAAGTTTATTCTACTGCTGATTTTACTATTTTGGACTATGAGGAAGACCGAGAGGTGCTTATAATTTTAGGAAGGGATTTTTTAGCCACTGGTGGGGCTGTAATAGATGTTAAAGAGGGTGAGTTGGCCATGAATGTGAATAATGAGTAAGTAAAATTCAATATTTTGAAAGCCATGAAATACCCAAGAGACATAGAGGACTGTTCTAGGTTAGATATCATTGAATGTGTGGTCAAAGATAAAATCTTGCATGAGTCTGCATTAGACTCTTTAAAATTTTCTGATTGTGGGGGTCTAGAAATCAGTCAAACTGATTCAGAGGAAGTTGTCAAATGGTTAAATTCCAGATCTGATGTGGTTTGGAAAAATAAAATTTTTGAGTCTTTAGAACTGGCCAAAAGAGGGTTAAAAATTCCCAAACCCTCAATTGAAGAGCCCCCTGTGTTAGAGCTCAAGCCTCTGCCTAATCACCTTAGGTATGCTTACTTAGGAGAAAAAGACACCTTACCTGTCATAGTGTCCAATCTGCTCACTGTTTTAGAGGAAGAATAGCTGCTGGCTGTTTTAAAAAAATTTAAGAGGGCTATAGGTTGGTCTTTGGCAGATATAAAAGGTATTAACCCCTCCTACTGCATGCATAAAATCCTTTTTACTGACCCAACCAGCAGCTCTAGAGAGCAATAAAGGAGACTTAACCCAATTATGAAAGAGGTAGTAAAAAAGGAAATTATTAAGTGGCTGGATGCTGGGATCATATATCCCGTTTCTGACAGTAACTAGGTCAGCCCAATACAGTGTGTCCCTAAGAAAGGTGAGATCACTGTTGTGGAAAATGAAAAAAATAAAGAATTAATACCCACTAGGACTGTCACTGGTTGGAACAAATCCCCTGCATCAAGAGAAGATACTTGATCTCATCCAAAGAAGATTTGGTGCGCCACTTTGGTTGGAGATGAGTGCCATCTTGTCAACTAAATGTACTCCAATTCAGATTGGTTGGTTGAGAGAATTAGTGAGTGAGTTGGTTCAAATTTGAATGCAACTATTCAACGTATCTGGACTCCTTTTGGGACTGAATGGGGCACACAGTTTGAATGGTCATGTGATGACCATTAGGTCATAATCTTAGTTAGATAAGGATCTAATCTCATGAGGATTCAAAGGGGAGGTTGTTGGAAATTTTGAATTGCAACAACCCCTTTATTTCCTCTAAGTGTGCGCAAACTTGGATAGTTTTTGAATTGGAAAAATTCACTCATTCTCTCCCTCACTCTCTTATGCGCACAAGAGGAGAATTCTCCTTAGGGTTTTCACATGAACACCTAGCCAATTCTACTCACTCCTTGCACCACTCTTGTGAAGTTTTCATGCTGAAGACTTCACTCTTCTGAACACAAAACCTAGCCTCATTCTTCACATATTGAGCGCATAGCAAGCCTTTCTGTGGTGGTCATTTGGTGGCTTTCAAGAAGGAGCTCTTGCATCTTGAAGTGGGTGGTGTGGATCAGCGTTAGAGGGTTTGAATCCTTCAAACTTGACAGTGATCTCCCTAGTGATCGGATCATAAACAAGGTAACATCATGCTGTCTTAAAGCATGAAGAATTGTATGCATGTGTGTTTTCGCAAGGAAAAAATTTTGTTTTTCCCTTTCACATGCTTCGGCCTTCAAGGCTAGATTACTTTCAATAGGATTATCAATTTACTTGTAAACCAAGTCAAAATGCAAAACAATGTACTCCTCCCGCCCCCCAGCACCAATTCGGCCATAAGGCCATTTTTACATATTTCATGTTATTAATTTCTTTTGGACATTCCTATGACTTCCTTAGCCTAACATAACACCAATTCAAGTCCTCAACTGTATTTAATAATAACTTACATCATTTTCCCCAATTTTCCTCTCATGGTCGAATGCATTACCAAGAAAGATCCAATGATCTTGCTTCCAATTCACATGCATGACACAATCACACAACCTACTTAAACTTGATCTGAATCATCACAAGTCCAATTATACAAATTTTAAATCATCTTTTCCTATTTTTCCCTTAATGGCCAAAATCATGCATCTATGGTACCAAGGGACTTTTAATTCAATTTCATACATTAAACACATCATACATCATATAATTAACCACTACAACTAATCCACAACTCAATTTCTCAATCACACAACAATTCATTTTCACAAATTGATGGTCATCCAACAAAAATTTTCCTAAGTTACATAATTTTTCTTCAATAAATTTTATGAGCTCAATCATCATAAAATATCATTCTTAGACACATTTATCTAATGCACAATTTCAATTTGAGGTCCCTAACTACCTCTAATCAACAAACATAGCTCTAGGTTTTCACATTTTGATCTACCAAAATATCCAACAATAGGTAGAGAAACTTACTAAGGATCAAGGCCTAACACTCCTCCACACGATACCCATGCAACAACTCAAGCAAACAACTCCAAGAACACTACTTTTCTTCAACAAAACCGTGGGATGGGTAGGGGTTTTCTTCAAATTTAGGGGGTTTCAAGAGCTACCAATGGTTTGGTTGTGTTTGGATGATGATTTACTTAAACTTTCATGTGGGACATTGTTGATTTTGGTGAGTGATTGATGATGAATCAAAGGAATGAAATTTTGCCCCTTTCATCATGCAAGGCAACAGGTTCATGAGAGAGAGAGAGAGAGAGGGAGGGAAAATGGTGGTTGAATAATGTTGTGTACATGTGGCTTTAGCCACTTAAGTGGGTGGGTTTCACTTGCCACTTTATTCAATTCAAATTATTTCAAATCTCCCACTTAAACCACCAATCTCTAAATAATTGCTAAACTATTTTTAAACACCAAAATTTAAAATTCACCAAAGTTCTTTAATTTCCCTTGAGCAGATGAATACAGAGTTTTCCGGTCATTTGGTGAAATCACAGTTTTAAGCTGATATGTGCATTGTGTGCACGTTTCCCGAAAAACCCAAATTTTAATTAAATTTCATCAATAATCATACATCTTAGTTCTATGTACCTTTTCCAACTTATATTCAAACTTATAGCTCAAATTTCATGCAGCACACTTTTCGGTGCAACTGTACTACTGTATTTTCACATGGTAAAAATACTATTCACCAAATATCCAGAAACTTATCTAATCACTCAATTTTTTCGTTCTGAATCCATCTCCAGGGTTAGTTTTCCCATTTGAGACCTTATACTAACATTTTACTGTTTAGAGTTACGTGTTTGTCAAATTACCATTTTACCCTTTTTTACGTATTTTGACCAAAAACTCACGATTTTCACTAATCCTACCTTTAATCATTGTTTAAACTATAATTACACGTTTTAAAACTACGAGGTGTTATAAATAGCACGAGAAGTAAACCAATTTATATATTATAAAAAGGGAAATCATTTTCTCATACAAGGAAATAACTTTAGGCATCGAAATTCGTGCTATTTTTTTTATATTTTTTTTTACAAGTGATGGACCCTACCATTTATTATGTCTATGGAATGAGAAATATTATCTCATTTGACATGAAAAAGAGAAGCTATTATAAAAATAAGAGAGAATATTTCATATTTGAAAGGATTGATGTTTAATAAAACACCACCCCTCCTGCCGAAATTCAAATGAAAGGTGCGGATGACGCTTGTCGTATATGAATCTTGGGTATATTAACCCCTCTAATCTCTAGATGTAAAAGGGGGACATTCCACACATTAAATGGTTCTCAAGAGTTGGGTTCAAGAAGGTTCTGATTTATGGCTCGTGTGGTCCGCACTAGATAGGTTAGGCTAGGTTAAATATACCGTAAAGAAACAAAGAGAATCCATGCCTGTGTAGCTATAAGATAAAAGTATGAAAGCAAGAGGGAATGAATGAAACTATATGTGAAAAAGAAGGGGTCCTGTAGTGGAAAGAAAAGGGGACAAAACGGCTCTAATTATGCATCTATATATAATTATTATACAAGTTGGTAATAACAAAAAAACACATTTTCGCACATAGCATCAAGACGCAAATACTCCCATGTCTTCCGCAATGAAAAGGTGGAGTCCCACTGAACCCATTGAAAATACTTTTTATATCAGTGCTCTCCCAAAATAAATAAATACATTTTATGGACAAAATTTTGAATCCCTATTTATGAGTTCTAGCTTTAATCATTCTTCTCTTATTTAGCTTAAATAGAAACAATTATATTGAAAGATGAATAGAGGAATAGTAAACACCTTCGTTTAGCATTTTACTTCTCCTGACTCCTGCCTTTTCATTTAATATATATATATATATATATATATATATATATATATATATATATCACATGTGTTAGAAAAAATCATATGTAGGATCTATGTCAGCACGGAAATCAAAGGGTGTGTAGGAAAATTCAAATTCTCATGTTGAATGAAAATTATAAAACTCATATATATATATATATCAGTCATATCGAATTTCGGCGATAGGAATGTTGAAAATTATGGTGTTATAATGGAGGGCTTAATTAATCTCATGCAACAGGAGAGAAGCTCTCTTATGTTGTAGAGATAATCATGTGTGAGACCCACCTACTTATAGAAAAAGAAAAAAGAAAAAAATACGGAAATCGATGTATGTGTAGGAGCGAAAAATACTCTCCTGTAACATAAGAGTATATTTTCCGTATAATCAATAGCATGTTAGTAAAGGGGAGAAGAGAATCGCTTAGCTTTACAAGAAAAAGCACCATTTAGTTTCATCTTTGCATTTACCACATAAAAACATAAATCACTAACGGTGCAAATCTTTAAATTTTTTTGCATTACATGGGAATTGAACACAACATACACACATAACACACACTAACCACTGCAAATCTTTAAATTTTTGTTACTCACTAAATTTGATTAGAAAATCATGTTCACAGTACACAAAAAACAAAAAACCTTAGTTTTTATTATTTTAATTTTATTATGTGTAAAATAATATATAATACCAAAAATATTATAAAATTTTTAATTTGTTTTATTATATTTATGTATATCACAATTTTTTTTTAAATTATATCACAAATTTTTTTGGAAATTATATTTATGTAATATCTCTGGATATGCATCAATCGCGACCAGAGAGTCTTGACTCTTGACATGTTTAATCACCGTATCTCTAGAATTGGTAGTTACACGTACCTTTTCTTATTCTCTGTTCTTCACCCTTTTTTGAATTTATTTCACTGCTTGTACATGGAGAGATGTAAGATTTTCACTTGAGGCATGAAGTTTGTGTACTTTTCTTGCATCAGAGACATGACAGCTGTTAAACACAACTTGTAGGGCCATATTAACACCACAGGAGAAGTGTCATAGGAATGAGAAATTGATGATACGAGAAAGTGTCTAATTTTCTTCTTTCTCTATTTTTCTATTACTTTTTCTTTTCTTTTCTTTCCAATGGATGGCTAGCACCACATAAAGAGTAGAGAGTACTTCTTTTGGTTGAGCGCATCTCTACAGCCGTCATCAGATGCGATGGTGTATTTAACGTGGCAGAAAAATATAAATCATTAAAAAAAACATCATCAATCACTTTAAAGATTTTAGGTTAAAATGACTTTTTACATAGTATTAGAGTTTTAATGATTATAAAGTCACGAGTTCGATTCTCATCGTCCCCAATTGTGGAATTAAATAAGTATAAGGTAAAATAAAAATAAATTATTAATATAAATCATTAAAAGGATAATCACCCAACACTTTAAGATTTTAGGGTTGAAGTGGTTCTTTATATTTACATTATGTATAACCGTTAATATATAATATAAAAATTATTATTTTTTCTCTCAATAGACATTTACGTAGCACTTACTATTGACCCGTTCTACCTATACGTGTAATACTCTATATTTTTTCCTTTTGGTTTGGTTTTGGAGGGTTTTTGCTCGCTGCTTGGCCATATTAACACCACAAAGCACGAGAGAGAGAGAGAGAGAGAGAGAGAGAAATTAGGTTATGGTTGTAAAACACAATAATAATAATAATAATAATAATAATAATAATAATAATAACAAATCAATTATTATTTATATGCAATTTCATTCCTGTAGTGGAAAATGACAAACCAACCATAGCTGTCAGGGTCCATAAATTAAAACATTTGTGCTTCATATAATAATGTGCTATCCCTTATGATTTTTTTTTTTTTTTTTCCCTAGCTTCAATAGAAATCTTAAAAAAGGGTAAGAAATAACTAAACAAGAAACGAAAATGCATAGAGAGAGATGTCATCAACCAAAAAGTAATAGGTTCTGGTCATACATAGGGAAAGTAAAGGAAAATCAAAGGAAGTTTTCAGCATGGTTATTTATTTAGTCATTTTGGTGTCTTTGTTTACCCTGATAGCATATATCAGTAATCAGATTCTGGAATAATTTTGCAAATTTCAGCTTTGAAGCAAACTGTTATGACCTATTTGTAATGTGTGAGTATTGGAGTCCCACGTTGGTTACATGCTAAATAATGTGACATTTATAAAACTTTAGACACTCTCATTCTTTAAGATGGTTTTTGGAGAGGTGCACATCAAGGTTCTTATCACAAACTTAAGTTAGCATGTAAATTTATAAGTGAAGTCTTGTAAAAAAAAGTCATATGACATGTTTTCTAAATGATTTTTATTAGCTTAGTAGTGAAATGCCAGCTTGGCTCAGCAGTAAGCTTGCTTGCCGTGGTGTGTCAGGTCGCGGGTTCGAATCAGCCTCTCTGCAAAAAGCAGGGGAAAGGCTGCTTAGAATATTTCCTTTCCCAGACACTTACGAAATGAGTATTTGAACTGGGTCGGCCCTTAGTAATGAAAGGGTGGGTAGTGAATAGCAGGTGCTGTGTTTGATTTTCAATATATTAAAAAAAAAAAGTTCTATTTTACTAGCCCTTTTACACCTCATTGGTGATGATCCCACTGCAACCTAAAGTATTGAAATATTTTCAATATATTCAAAAAAAAAAAAAATGTTCTATTTTACTAGCCGTTTTACACCTCATTGGTGATGATCCCACTGCAACCTAAAGTATTGAAATGTTCAATTTTTTCCATTTCACATGGCCAAATCATGTATGCAGAGTGCATTCATGAAATGGTTTTATATTTCTCATGATAAATGAGAATTGAAATCTCATGTTGTAGAGATAAAAAAAACATGTGGGACCCATATGTTATAAAAAATTAGATGCAGGACCCATGTCAGCATGGAAATCGAAGGGTGGGTAAGAAAGTTTGAATTCTCATGTTAAATGAGAAATATAAAACCCTTCATGAAACCATATTCAAGCATACAAACGTAAAATAGACAGAATATCCAACAATTTGATCCATATCTCAAGGGCTTATTTATCACTAAGCACTAATTAAAGAGACGAACCCGCTTCATGAGCTTGCTCACCAGGTTGTTTCGACTGCATGTAAGATTGTTCCTTGGCCACCTAGGTACTTTACATATAGATGTTCTTTCTTTGTATCATTGAAGCATGTTTATCATGCCAAATTGTCAATTTAATATTTCTCAGTGACCTGTCTATAATTTTAAATCAACATTAGAAATATTTTAAGCACCCTCGATTAGCAAGAAAATGTGATTACGAGAAAACAGTGATGTGATAAAGTTGAACTGAGGAAACGTTTTGTCACAACTATACTCCTCCTTTGAAAAGAACAAAAAAGATAAATTAAAAGGTAAACAAGAAGATAATCATAAGCAATGGTTCAGAATATATAGTTTTTGGGTGAGCCTCAATCTGTTAGAATAATTTCAGCAGGACCACCAATTATTGTGTGGTCCTTTACCCAAAATGGGAAAAAGTAATTCTATTTAAATTTTTCCATTTGTTCATAATTCTCTCCCAATCTCTTTCATTTTTTATTTTTAGAAGGGAGCATGGTGCGTTGAAAGAAAAAATAAAATAAAAAAACTCTCAGTAGGAACCCACCATTCATGCGGGTCCTCAATAGGAGCTCATTTTTGATGGCGCTCGTCTTGGTGGGACTTTCCCAAAAATGAAAAAAAAAAGGAGCGAGAAGAACTTAAAAAAAATAAGGAATGGATGAGAATTTTTCTTATTTTGAAAAGGGAGCATCTAATAAATCATGCACCGGGTGCATATTAAAAAATCCCCTGAATAGTACCTAAGTATACAGTGAACATCATCTTAACCTGTGATATATATATATATATATATATATATATATAGACACATGCCATCTCCACCCAAATACACATGGGAAGGCCAAGTTAAGAGGAACTTGTTAACTTCTCTCACCCCAATTGTCACTTCCATCACCACAAAAAGACTACAAATCTCTCTCAACTTCTTTAGCCATGCCACAAAACTGCATAGTACCAAAACCAGAATACAGCAATAGTATCCCTGTGGAAGAGCCACCAGAGATGACTGAGCCGCATAACTCAACTATCCTTTCCTACCCCATACAAATCAATAAGCAATCTATACCAAAACTCATTATGTACCCAATAACTTTGAAGGTCATTCCCTTTCATAAAACAAATGTTTCATTGGTAGCATATGCCATTACATTGATTTTATAACAACAACATATATATTAATTCATGTGGGATAATATTATTTACTAATTTTATGGCATCTTTCTGGTTTCATTTGCAGTTTGAGGAATTGACATACAAAGTTAAACTAGAGCAGAAAGGTCAATGTTGGGGCAGCACAATGGCTTCAACAGAGAAGACCATATTGAAAGGGGTCACAGGTATGGTTTTCCCAGGAGAAATATTGGCTATGCTGGGACCATCTGGTAGTGGAAAAACCACACTTCTTACAGCTCTTGGAGGACGTCTTGGTGGTAAATTATCAGGAAAAATCACATACAATGATCAGACTTTTTCAGGTTCCATAAAAAGAAGAACAGGTTTTGTGGCCCAGGATGATGTGCTATACCCTCATCTCACTGTAACAGAAACTCTAGTCTTCACTGCACTTCTAAGGCTACCCAACAGCTTGACAAGGGATGAGAAAGTTCAGCATGTAGAACATGTTATCAATGAGCTAGGACTATCTAGGTGCAGGAGTAGCATGATTGGAGGACCACTTTTCAGAGGAATATCAGGTGGGGAGAAAAAAAGAGTGAGTATAGGCCAGGAAATGCTCATCAATCCAAGCCTATTGCTGCTAGATGAACCCACTTCAGGTTTGGACTCTACAACAGCACAAAGGATCATAAACACAATTAAAAGCTTGGCTAGTGGGGGTAGAACTGTTGTCACCACCATTCATCAACCCTCTAGTCGCCTTTACCACATGTTTGATAAGGTGGTCTTGCTCTCTGAAGGGTACCCCATTTATTATGGCTCTACTTCAACTGCCATGGAGTACTTTTCATCACTTGGTTTTTCCACATCCATGACTGTCAATCCAGCTGATTTCTTGCTTGATCTTGCCAATGGTAATAATAATTTGTTTCCATTTAAGGCACAAACTTTTTTTTTCTTCTATTTATTATGGCTTAAGAAGGGCCGGCTTTGCTCGGTGGTAAGCATGCTTACCGTGATGTCCAAGGTCCCGGCTTCGACTCGGCCTTTCTGCAAAAGCAGGGGTAAGGCTTGACTCGTATTTCCTTTCCCCAAACACTCACGAGTGGGTATTGAACTGGGTCGGCCATTTTTTTTATTATGGCTTAAATTATAATGGTTTTTGTTGACATTTTGAATGGTGCCACGGGTTCGAATCCAGGACACCTCTGTTTGCAATAATGTAAGGATAAGATTGCGTATAACTCCTACACTAAAAAATCCGAGTTTAATTGGGAGTGATTTTGGATTCATGGGCAACTGAAAGTGGAGCTCTAATTGTTTCTTTACTCAGATGAATTATAATGAGACCCCACTTTCAATTATATCAAAAATTTTACTTGTAAACTATCGAGAGAACTCATGGCTAGTTCAAACAGAACCATATTGTTGGGGGTACACATATTTGTATCTCCTTAGTCATACACATTTTCCTTAAGAAAGAAGTGATAACAATGTCATGATAAAAACTAAAAACTGCAGGGATTGCCCAGGAAAACATGCATGCAACTGAACAAAGTGAGAACCAGGAACAAGAAAGGAAGATGGTGAGAGAAGCTCTCATCTCTGCTTATGACATGAACATAGCTACAAAGCTGAAAGCTGAACTTTGCAGCTTGGAGGTGAACAACCACAACATCACGAAAGATGCTACAGCAAGTAGGCGTTCTAACTTTTAATGAAACATTCGCTTGCATTTCTTTCGAAAGTTACTGTTTTGTATTATTAAGTCGTCTGAAATACATAAATTGTTGCAGAAAATCACATAAAACCGGAGCAATGGTGCACAAGTTGGTGGCATCAATTCAAAGTATTGTTGCAGAGGGGCCTGAGGGAGCGAAGGTATGAAGCCTTCAACATGCTAAGAATATTCCAAGTTGTAAGTGTCGCTTTCCTTGGTGGACTGCTGTGGTGGCGCACACCAGAATCACACATTGAAGACAGGGTAAAGGGTTTCTTCAAGTTTATCGTTTCTCTTTTCACCCAATTCACATTGAAAACCATACTAGTCCGGTTCATGCATTGAGGGACACAAGTTGTTTTTTAAATCTTGAGAGAAACTCACATCAAAAGCTAACTTTTAAGATAGGAGAGCTCAAAGTTAATATGAATCCTCCACCAAAATTTTAAGTTTATGGTGTGAGACTATTGAGATATATAGTCCCACATTGGTTGGATGAACAAGTAATGTAGAGTTTATAAGGCCTTGAGCACTCCCACCCTTTGAGCTAGCTTTTGGGATGGTGTACAATTCCAGTATTAAGGTTGTATTATTTTTACTCAACAATTTAAACTTGCAACTGATGGGTCCATCATGTGGGTCCATAACAGTTTTCTTTTTTGTAATCATGTCTAAATCACATCATTTAAAAGTCTCTAAAATCTAAAATACAATTAATATTGCTTGGTAAGAGGATCTAATATGGGGTTATATTTGTAACACAGATTGCCCTGCTATTTTTCTTCTCTGTTTTCTGGGGATTCTACCCTCTCTACAATGCTGTTTTCACATTTCCTCAAGAGAGAAGAATGTTAATCAAGGAACGGTCATCAGGAATGTACAAGCTTTCTTCCTATTTTCTAGCTAGAACAATAGGAGACTTGCCACTAGAGCTTGCACTTCCAACTGCATTTGTCTTCATAATCTATTGGATGGGAGGGCTTAAACCTCACCCTATGACATTTATACTTACCCTTCTTGTGGTTCTTTATAGTGTCCTTGTCTCTCAAAGTCTTGGCTTAGCATTTGGTGCTATTTTGATGGAGGTTAAACAAGCAACTACTTTAGCTTCTGTGACAACGCTTGTATTTCTCATTGCTGGAGGATACTATATACAACAGATTCCTCCCTTCATAGAGTGGCTCAAGTACTTAAGCTATAGCTACTATTGTTACAAGCTTCTTCTTGGTGTGCAATACAGTGATGATGATAAGTATGAGTGCTCAAAAGGGGTGTTGTGCAAGGTTGAAGATTTTCCTCCAATAAAATCAATGGGTTTCAATCATCTGTGGATTGATGTGTCTATTATGGCAATTATGTTGGTGGGTTATCGATTAATTGCTTATTTAGCACTACAGAGAGTGAGGTAGTGATAAATTGTGGCTGAGCTTCCATACACATAACATGAGAACTTGAAAGAGTATTGTCCTATTGAACCGAGGAATAATAATGGAATATTATGCTTTTGATGGAACTAGTTCGGGTCTGTTTGTGTAACATCCCGTATAATTAGTAAAATACCTAAGTACTATATGCTATATGTACATGTGTAGAATTCGGATGTATGGTTTATGTGTTATGTGTTATGGCTTGTGAATTGTTTGATTTTATTCCTTGGATAAGACTAAGGTAGTCAATTAAATTAAATCATAGGAAGTTACATATGGAGGCATGTGAATTTGATCTTATGAGTAATGTGAGTATGTGCTAGAAGGCATTAGTGTTTGGTTGTGGGCTTGAGTGTGTATAGACTTGTTGCTTTTGGACTTGGTGTTTGGATCCTTTGTGTGTGTGTGGCCAATGGCCCAAGGATGACTCTTGGATCAAGCCAATTCAGCCCAAAATTGTAACCATTCTTATTTTCCCTAAGCCTTGCCCATTTAGGGTGTCTTGTGCCTCAAGGAACAACCACTTGGCTTCATGTTTTCCCTCTCTTTTATGCGCACATGTAGATGGATTACACTTAGAAAAATCTGCCTAATTCCTTCATGTTTGACCGCCACCTCACCTTGATTATACACACTTGATTTTAATTTTATTGCATGGTGGACACATGTGCAATTTAGCATGTTTTTAGGCTGCATACTCATCCTCTTAGGCGCACATGGGAGGGACCTTTGTGCAGATTTCTTGTGTCACCAAATTGCCTAACTTGTTGACTTGGAGAACCCTCTTACACTTCCATCATTAGACTGCATTGTGCAGATTTTGTTGCAAGCTTTTGCAGCCATCATGAGTCAAACCTCCTCCTCCTTCCACATGCATCATGAGACTGCATTCCCATCATTTTTGTGCAGAGGGCAGCTCCATAAATCTGAATCCTTGGCTGCCACAAAGCCCTATAGCTTGTGGACTTAGTGAACCTCCCTCACCCCTCATCATTGTGCGCATGGTTTGGCCTTTTATGCAGAAATTTTCTGCACATGGACAGCCCAAAATTGAGTGTTAGACTGCCACAAAATCTGCACCCTTGTTGCACCTTTTCCCCTCATCATTTGCACACCAAGGACTGCACAAGTGCAGATTTTTGGACTGCCACATAGTGTTACTTGTTGACTTAGCAAAACTCTCTCATGTGCTCATGACACTCCCTTTCCACACCTCTTTGTGCGCAAACCATGGCTGTTGGGCAGAGAAAAATTCTGACTTTGGACAGCCCTTAAATCTGAACAAATCCCCTCACCCTTGTGCATGTAAGTAGAGTAATTTAGAAGCCAAAACCTTGCTTGTTTCAGCCTTTTATGCAGCCCCATCATCTCTTAAAAATCTGAATATTTCATGATAGTTCATCATAGCATTTTTCCCCTCACTTTCACTATATAATGTGCGCATGAGGGAGGGCTGCCATCACTTTACATTCAGCAAATTTTCTTTCCTCACCTCCTCCCTCTCTTAACCGTGTAGCATAGGAACTTTGGAGAAAGAAAGACTTTGCCTTAGACCACTCACATTCCCTCACTGTACTGCCTTGTCTTCAACCTTGAAGCTGTCCAAGCTTGCTCATCATCACCTTGCTTGCGCATAGGACCTCCTAGGAAGAGAGGACTTGTTGTGAAGTAGAGCTAGAAGGGTGTAGTGAAGTGTGTGCTACAAGAGGTAGGCCTTGAACCTTGAATTCCTTCTTAGTGTAGCCATGTATGAATGCTTGAATGTCTTCTTGTATTTGTGTTACTTTGGATCCTTGGTTGAGCATGATAAAAGTATAAGAATGGAGTCACTTCATGATGAATTGTATGCATAAAAATCTTATGGTTATGTTTGAGCTTAGGCCACTAATTCTTGTATGATTAGGCCACTGTTTTAAAGAGAAATGTGCCACTGTTTCCTTATGAAATGCCACTGTTTCGGTTCATCAATATCACCATTATATGTCACTGTTTTATGTACACAAATGCCACTGTTTTATGTACACAAATGCCACTGTTTTATGTACATAAATGCCACTGTTTCTGCACATTTTATGCCACTGTTTCTGCACTTAAAAGCCACTGTTTCTGCACATTTTAAGCCACTGTTTCTGCACATTTTAAGCCACTGTTTCTGCACATTTTAAGCCACTGTTTCTGCACATTACATTACATGCCACTGTTTTGTATGTCACTGTTTTAGTGCCCTTAAGCCACTGTTTTTATACATGTAAAATGCCACTGTTTTAGTCATGAAATGCCACTGTTTCCATGCTTAAAATGCCACTGTTTTAGCCTTGAAATGCCACTGTTTCCATGCTTAAAATGCCACTGTTTTTATGCATAAAAGGCCACTGTTTTAAGTCATCATATGCCACTGTTTTATGCATAATGTACCACTGTTTAAGTCATTCCATGCCACTGTTTTATACATAAAAATGCCACTGTTTTACTCCTCAAAGGCCACTGTTTGTATGTATAAAATACCACTGTTTTGGAAGTTCAAAGTGCCACTGTTTCTGTTTTAAAAATGCCACTGTTTCTGTTT
The DNA here is from genome assembly GCA_032173675.1 of Gastrolobium villosum. Taxonomy (NCBI): domain Eukaryota; kingdom Viridiplantae; phylum Streptophyta; class Magnoliopsida; order Fabales; family Fabaceae; genus Gastrolobium; species Gastrolobium villosum. Next base: position 34,527 of record JAVKPL010010014.1, read on the forward strand.
TAAAAACGCCACTGTTTCTGTTTTGAAAACGTTTAAACGTCACGTCACTGCTGTATGCTCACTGTTTTGCTTGTATGTCCACTGTTTTTGCTGCTGTAAACACTGCTGTATGCTCACTGTTTTGCTGCTGTATGCTCACTGTTTTGCTGCTGTATGTCCACTGTTTTGGCTGCTGTAAACACTGCTGTATGCTCACTGTTTTGCTGCTGTATGCTCACTGTTTTGCTGCTCACTGTTTTGCTGCTGTATGCTCACTGTTTTGCTGCTGTAAATGCTCACTGTTTTGCTGCTGTATGCTCACTGTTTTGCTGCTGTAAATAGCCACTGTAAATGATTAGTTTTAATTGATTTAGGTGCGCTTAAGAAGTGAGAATATTTCGCTGCCGTTGGTAATATTTAAGGAAAGCTAAGGTAAGTGTCAGGCGATGAGGCCTAATGTGACTATTGACTACTGGTATAGAATTATGACATGATGCTCCATATGCCGTAAAAATATTATGTTCCATTATAATGAAAGGAAACTGCCAAAAATGTGCCGTGACGGCTATGAGGTAAAGACGTTATGTGGCAGCATAACGCATATGAAAGGTATATAAGCATGCATCTACATTATACCGCATTTTTACGCTTTGTGTGTGAAAGCATAGCATAGCATGCATATGACAAGATCATATAGGCCTTGTTTTAGAATAGTTATGTACAGGACCATGTGTTTGAGCAAGCATCATATAGGCATCCCCAAGGTACCGGGGTATGGGACACTTGGCATCAGTCCGCATAGGCCCACAGATGGAATCCACATGGAGCTCAGGTGCCAAGGGTATTTTGATTCCACTGTGAAGTGCGCGCACGACGGTGCTAAAAGCGCAAAGGAAAGGCGTTATATACGCAATATATATGATTATGACAAAATGAAAAGGAACAAGTATATGTTGAAGTGACTGTTTATGATTTTGTGCCTAGTTAATATTGTTATATTACTGGTTTTATTGCCACACTACTGGGATTATTCTCACCCCTTCGGGGCTGCTATTTTCCTAAATGGCAGGAGGACATAAAAGCACATGAAGACATGATGTTTGCTGTTGATTGCTGATGCGTGGATTACTATTGTTGCTGTTTGTTTAAACTGGATAACTGTAATGATTAATGTTTTGGTACTTTTGGATGACTGTATTCTTCATCATGTTTATGTTAGCTGGAACTTTTACGAACAGCAGCTATTTTGGAAAACCTTTATGAAAAGAATTTAAGTGTTGAAAATTTTTATATGGATTTGTTTATTGCTTTGTTAGCTCATGTGACGTTAACGACTCTAATTCCGCTTAGCAAACGACTCTCTTGGATGCATACAAGGGAGGGCGTTACACTAATTGGTATCAGAGCAGTTTGGTCCATGGAATTGCTTGTGTTTGATTGAATTGACTGCTGTTTGTGTTTATCTGCTGATTGACTGTTTAAATGTGCTATAGTTAAGTAAATATTTGCTAGGGTAGTTAGATGGTTTAGACTGTTCTGTGATAAGACACGGATGCATAGCTAACTTGTCCGAATTGAACTCGAGTACCTACTTGAGACTGCTGCCATGGATAACTTGCGGTGAGCCTGATCAACTCATTTCCTGATATTGTGAGTGCAGAATCATGGCAGGTGGTCGAGGTTCAACTCGGGGAAGGACTGGCGATGCAGAAGAAGATCTTATCACCACTATTGGAGGACTGGCAACGTTCATCCAGAACATGAGCCAAGAATGGCGTGACCATAGGCAACAGAATCAGAACCAACCCCCACTGCATGAGAATGCAGAAGAAATTGCCCGTCGGAGGTTGAAAGACTTCCGCAACTTCCAACCACCCACCTTTGAGGGTGAGGACAACCCCGAGGCTGCAGCAAAGTGGCTGCAGATGATCGAGCATATCTTTGAACGCATGGCATGCCCGGAAGCGCAGAAGACTGATTACGCGTCGTATCAGCTGGTGGGAGAAGCGTTAACATGGTGGACTGGCGCGAGGGCTCTGCTGAGAGCTCAGGATGTGGAGCTGACGTGGGCCGTGTTCAGACAAGTATTTCTGGATAAGTATTTTCCTAAGGCAATGCGAAGGATGAAGCACACTGAACTGCTGTCGCTCAGGCAGGGTAACATGACGGTTAACGAGTATATCGCAAAGTTCGGGCAGCTGATCGAGTACGCCAACTTCGATCGGAACATCTATGATGAAGAATGGCAGGTAGAGAAGTTCGAGAGCGGGTTACATCCGGAAATTCGCAAGCTCATCTTGACAACGGCTAATCGTACACTTCCAGAACTCATCAACCAGAGTCGTCAGGCCGAAGGAATTATTAATGAGGCCAAGAACTTGAACAAGCCACCAACACAATTCCACGGAGGAAATCGAGCAGGCAGATTCTTCAGGACGGCACCTGGTAGGGGTCGAGGCAGAGGTACGCCGTTGCAGGCGCGGCCTGGAAACTTTAAGAGAAACTTTACGGTGGGTCAATCATCGACTGGACGTCAGGGCGCGACTGTTTGTGCCACATGTGGGAAGAATCACTTTGGAGTCTGTCGCAAGAACAGCAATGCATGCTTCAGATGCGGCCAGCAAGGTCACTTTGCTTACAAATGCCCCCAGAACGCTGATCAACAGCCTCCGCAGGCTCGGGTGTTCACATTGGATGCAAATGAAGCGCAAAAGTTTCCCAACCTGATCAAAGGTAATGTCACTCTGAATGGTCACCCAATTTCTGTTATCTTTGATTCTGGAGCGTCTGGCTCTTTTATGGCAAAGCATACTGCCTTGAGAATAGGCACCACCCCAACCCCGTTACCTTATGAGTTACACATCAGCACACCTACGGGAGGATCGTGCACAGCCTCAGAGATCTGCAGAGGTGTTACCTTGCAGTACGAAGGGAACACGTATACTGTTAACTTGGTGGTCCTGCCGGTATTCAACTTCGATGTGATTATCGGTATGGACTGGTTGACGGAAAATGGGATAACTTTGGATTGTCGAGCGGGGAAAGTCATTGTTCCTGCGAAAGATGGTAATTTTCAACCTTTCTCTCTCATTTCCTTATTGCAAGTTAGAAAAGAGCTCCGCAAGGGAGCAGCAGGGTATCTTTTGTCGATCGAGGCTGAGACCTCGATTGACAAGCAAATTCAGGATGTACCGGTAGTTAGAGAATTCGAGGAGGTATTCCCGGATGAAATACCTCGATTGCCTCCTCATAGGGAAATAGAATTTTCGATCGAACTTGTTCCTGGAGTTGGACCAATCTCCATTGCCCCGTATCGTATGGCACCTTTGGAACTGCGCGAGTTGAAGAAGCAGATAGAAGAGCTTTTGGCAAAGGAATTTATCAGACCGAGTACTTCTCCATGGGGTGCTCCAGCTATCTTGATTAAGAAGAAGGATGGAAGCTTACGTCTGTGTGTAGATTACCGCCAGCTGAACAAAGTCACGGTGAAGAATAAGTATCCGCTACCGAGGATCGACGATTTGATGGACCAGCTGAGAGGAGCCAGAGTCTTTTCCAAGATAGACTTACGATCGGGATACCATCAGATCCGGGTCAAACCGGAGGATATTCCGAAAACCGCTTTTAGGACTCGTTATGGGCACTACGAGTATCAGGTGATCCCATTCGGACTTACGAATGCTCCAGCGGTATTCATGGACTACATGAACCGCATCTTCCGCCCGTTTCTTGATCAGTTCGTAATTGTGTTTATCGACGACATCCTGATTTACTCGGCTAATGAAGAGCTGCACGCTGAACATCTACGGATTGTCTTGCAAGTCTTGAAGGAGAAGCAGTTGTACGCAAAATGGTCGAAGTGCGAGTTTTGGCTTAAAGAGGTCCAGTTTCTGGGCCATGTCATTTCATCAGAAGGTATCGCGGTGGATCCCAGCAAAGTTGAAGCTGTCATGAATTGGGAACGACCCAAGACTGTCACCGAAGTACGAAGTTTCTTAGGTCTGGCCGGATACTATCGAAGGTTCATCCAGAATTTCTCTCAGATAGTACAACCCCTCACTCGTCTCACTCGAAAGGACAAGCCGTTTGAGTGGACTGAAGCCTGTGAAGAATGTTTCCTGGAGCTAAAGAGCAGATTGACGAGTGCTCCCGTACTCACGATTCCGGATCCTACTCGAAAGTTCGAAGTTTACTGCGATGCGTCGCTGAAAGGACTTGGATGCGTGTTGATGCAGGATCGTATGGCGGTAGCTTATGCATCTCGACAACTGAAGCCTCACGAAGAAAATTATCCTACGCACGATTTGGAATTAGCAGCTATCGTGTTCGCACTGAAAATCTGGAGGCACCACTTGTATGGTTCGCAGTTTGATGTGTTCAGCGATCATAAGAGTTTAAAATACTTGTTCGACCAGAAGGAGCTGAATATGCGGCAACGTCGGTGGATGGAATTTCTGAAGGACTACGATTTTGACCTTAAGTACCACCCCGGAAAGGCGAACGTGGTAGCTGACGCCCTGAGCAGGAAGACTCTACACACTGCAACTCTGATGATGGAAGAATTGAAGTTGTTTGAGTCCTTTCGAGACTTGAACTTGTCAGTAGACGAGAGAGGAAATAGCATAAGATTGGGAAATATAAGGGTGGAGAATGAATTGATCAGTAGAATTAAGGAGGCTCAGAAGGATGAAGAGTTAGTCCGCGAGTTGGTTGGTAACCAAGAGGTAGTAAAGGATGAGAATGATGTCTGGAGATTCCAAGGACGGCTGGTTGTGCCGAATGAAGAGTTGAAACAAGAAGTTTTGCAGGAAGCTCACAAGGGTAAGTATGCAGTTCATCCTGGATCCACGAAGATGTACCATGACTTGAAGACCTCATTTTGGTGGCCGGGTATGAAGCGTGATATTGCGGAGTATGTATCTCGATGCTTAACTTGTCAGAAGGTGAAGTACGAACATCAGAGACCGTCGGGACTTCTTCAACCTTTGGAGATTCCCGAATGGAAGTGGGACAGCATTTCGATGGATTTTGTAGTTGGACTCCCTCGGACGCGAGAAGGATATGATTCTATCTGGGTGATTGTCGATCGTTTAACGAAGTCAGCTCATTTCTTGCGTGTTAGAACCACTTATGATACAGAAAGGCTTGCTAGAATCTATCTGCAGGAGATTGTGAAGCTACACGGAGTTCCTACAAGCATTGTCAGTGATCGTGATCCCAAGTTTACGTCCAAGTTTTGGGAATCCTTTCAAAGAGCACTAGGGACCCAACTAAGGTTGAGTACTGCTTATCATCCGCAGACCGATGGCCAGACGGAACGCACCATTCAAGCATTAGAGGACATGTTACGAGCTTGTGTTTTGGAGTTCGGAGGCAGCTGGGATAGTTATCTTTCGTTGATTGAGTTCGCTTACAACAACAGTTACCACTCCAGCATTCAGATGGCACCGTATGAAGCTTTGTATGGGAGAAAATGCAGATCCCCTTTATGTTGGACTGAAGTGGGTGAGCGAAGTATGTTAGGACCCGATCTAATCCAAGAAACATCCGAACAAGTAAAGAAGATTCGGGAGAATATGCAGCGGGCTCAGGCCAGACAGAAGAGTTATTACGACAAGCGTCATAAGCCTCTATCTTTCGAAGTCGGAGACCATGTGTTTTTGAGAATCACTCCTACATCGGGACTCGGAAGGAGAATGGGAGTAAAGAAGTTAAGTCCACGGTACTTAGGACCGTATCTGATTATGAACCGGATTGGAGAGTCTGCATACCGGTTGGCCTTACCACCCAATCTGTCAGGAATTCACAATGTATTTCATGTGTCGCAGCTACGGAGGTATCTCTCTGATCCATCTCACGTATTACAGCCGGAAGAAGTGGAACTCAAGGAAGATCTGACTTATCAAGTGCAACCATTCCAAATTCTTGAAAGATCCGTCAAGCGACTCCGTTCTAAAGAGATTCCGTTGGTGAAAGTATTATGGAACAACAGATCGGCAGCTGAAGCCACTTGGGAGCGCGAGGAAGACGTTCAGAAACGCTATCCAGAACTGTTTAGCCCTTAAGTAAGTTTATTTTGCGGACAAAATTCCTTTTTGGTGGGGAGAGTGTAACATCCCGTATAATTAGTAAAATACCTAAGTACTATATGCTATATGTACATGTGTAGAATTCGGATGTATGGTTTATGTGTTATGTGTTATGGCTTGTGAATTGTTTGATTTTATTCCTTGGATAAGACTAAGGTAGTCAATTAAATTAAATCATAGGAAGTTACATATGGAGGCATGTGAATTTGATCTTATGAGTAATGTGAGTATGTGCTAGAAGGCATTAGTGTTTGGTTGTGGGCTTGAGTGTGTATAGACTTGTTGCTTTTGGACTTGGGTGTTTGGATCCTTTGTGTGTGTGTGGCCAATGGCCCAAGGATGACTCTTGGATCAAGCCAATTCAGCCCAAAATTGTAACCATTCTTATTTTCCCTAAGCCTTGCCCATTTAGGGTGTCTTGTGCCTCAAGGAACAACCACTTGGCTTCATGTTTTCCCTCTCTTTTATGCGCACATGTAGATGGATTACACTTAGAAAAATCTGCCTAATTCCTTCATGTTTGACCGCCACCTCACCTTGATTATACACACTTGATTTTAATTTTATTGCATGGTGGACACATGTGCAATTTAGCATGTTTTTAGGCTGCATACTCATCCTCTTAGGCGCACATGGGAGGGACCTTTGTGCAGATTTCTTGTGTCACCAAATTGCCTAACTTGTTGACTTGGAGAACCCTCTTACACTTCCATCATTAGACTGCATTGTGCAGATTTTGTTGCAAGCTTTTGCAGCCATCATGAGTCAAACCTCCTCCTCCTTCCACATGCATCATGAGACTGCATTCCCATCATTTTTGTGCAGAGGGCAGCTCCATAAATCTGAATCCTTGGCTGCCACAAAGCCCTATAGCTTGTGGACTTAGTGAACCTCCCTCACCCCTCATCATTGTGCGCATGGTTTGGCCTTTTATGCAGAAATTTTCTGCACATGGACAGCCCAAAATTGAGTGTTAGACTGCCACAAAATCTGCACCCTTGTTGCACCTTTTCCCCTCATCATTTGCGCACCAAGGACTGCACAAGTGCAGATTTTTGGACTGCCACATAGTGTTACTTGTTGACTTAGCAAAACTCTCTCATGTGCTCATGACACTCCCTTTCCACACCTCTTTGTGCGCAAACCATGGCTGTTGGGCAGAGAAAAATTCTGACTTTGGACAGCCCTTAAATCTGAACAAATCCCCTCACCCTTGTGCATGTAAGTAGAGTAATTTAGAAGCCAAAACCTTGCTTGTTTCAGCCTTTTATGCAGCCCCATCATCTCTTAAAAATCTGAATATTTCATGATAGTTCATCATAGCATTTTTCCCCTCACTTTCTCTATATAATGTGCGCATGAGGGAGGGCTGCCATCACTTTACATTCAGCAAATTTTCTTTCCTCACCTCCTCCCTCTCTTAACCGTGTAGCATAGGAACTTTGGAGAAAGAAAGACTTTGCCTTAGACCACTCACATTCCCTCACTGTACTGCCTTGTCTTCAACCTTGAAGCTGTCCAAGCTTGCTCATCATCACCTTGCTTGCGCATAGGACCTCCTAGGAAGAGAGGACTTGTTGT
>JAVKPL010010015.1:0-41134 GCA_032173675.1 Gastrolobium villosum
TTGCAAAGCGGTTACTATTGGCCGACACTCTTCAAGGATGCGAGGAATTGTGTGGAAAAATGTGATAAGTGTCAGAGAACGGGTAATATTTCACGCAAGGATGAGATGCCTCTGAATAATATATTAGAGGTAGAGCGGTTTGATGTTTGGGGCATTGATTTCATGGGGCCATTTCCCTCATCTTATTCCAACCAGTATATCCTTGTTGCTGTGGATTATGTCTCCAAGTGGGTGGAAGCTGTTGCTCTTCCCACCAACGATGCTAAAGTGGTTGTCACTTTTCTGAGAAAAAATACTTTTACAAGGTTTGGAGTACCTCGGGCTATTATCAGTGATGGAGGTACCCACTTTTGTAATAAACATTTTGAAAGCTTGCTAGTTAAATATGGGGTGAGACACAGAGTAGCCACACCATATAATCCCCAGACTAGTGGGCAAGTTGAAGTCTCCAACAAGGAGATAAAAAGAGTCTTAGAAAAGACAGTGGGAATTTCTAGGAAGGATTGGGCTAAGAAGCTTGATGATGCACTCTGGGCGTACAGAACTGCGTTCAAAACTCCTATTGGCATGTCACCTTATCAATTGGTGTATGGCAAACCTTGTCATTTGCCAGTGGAGTTAGAACACAAAGCCTTGTGGGCTACAAGGTTTTTAAATTTTGAACCCTCAGGAGCTCAAAAGAAAAGAATACTTCAGCTGAATGAGCTTGATGAATTCAGAAGGACTGCATATGAAAGTGCACAAATTTACAAAGAGAAGACAAAGTTGTGGCATGATAGCAAGATCAAGCCCAAAGAGTTTGCACCGGGTCAACAGGTATTATTGTACAAATCTCGACCGAGGTTGTTCCCAGGTAAACTTAAATCTCGTTGGTCTGGTCCTTTTGTGGTGACAAATGTATTCCCATATGGTACCATTGAGATCTCTCCTCTTGATGCTGAGAGACCCTTTAAGGTAAATGGGAATCGTTTGAAATTCTACTATGGAGAACCTATGAATAGGGACACAATTTCTGTCCCTTTAACTTCACCTGAGTAATCATGGTCCCAGTCAGGCTCGTGATGTTAAACAAGCGCTTGCTGGGAGGCAACCCAGTGGATAATTTTTCAAATTTCTTAGTGTAGATACTTGCATTTAAATTTTTAAATGTTAAAAGTTAAAGATGAGATTGATAAGTCCACGCTGATAGCGTGGTGCCCACGCTAGCAGCGTGGATCATGAGAAAATGATAGAAAGTCCCACGCTGATAGCGTGAAAACCGCGCTATCAGCGCCACAAAATGAAAACAGGCAGTAAGACCTATGCTACTGGCGTGGTCCCCGCGCTGTGAGCATGAGAAAAGAAACCTACGCCCGTAGCGTGGGTATGGCGCTCGGAGCGCCAGAGATTGAAAATGGCCAGTGATGACCGCGCTCTCAGCGTGAAACCCACGCTGCGAGCGCGGGAGTCGCGGCAGTTTTTTTTTAAGGGCCAAAACCCTATTTTTTGTTTTACCATTCCTTTTCTTCTCCCCCCAGCCGCACCGCCAACCACCCTCTCTCCCTCTTCCCTTTCTTTTTCTTCTCACACACACACTTCACCACCACAAACCAACCCTACCACCACCATATTTCTTCCTTCCCTACATTGTTCATCTCTCTCAAAGGTGTGGGTTACTATTTGGTTCTGAATTTGATTTCTCAAAGCTCAAGGTTGTACATTTCTCTTGCAAGTAATCAACAATGGCTGGAGACAAGGTAAGTCTTAAAGATATTATTTTCTATGGCAATGTGTTGTTGAAATGGGCATTCTAACATGGTAGGGTTGTTGGTAATGAAATGTGAGTGTGTGGATGGTTAGGTTTTTTTATCATGCATGTTAGGTGTTTGATAAATGGTCTGAGTTAAATTCCCTAATACATGATTCATGTAAGGTCATACAATGTGTAGCTATTGATATCTGGGTTACATGATTTACATACCCATTGCCATGACAACATGAAAATTCTAAGTTGTTAGTTCATGATTTGATTCTGATTTCACATGGCTTTGATTTACACCATGATGACTCATTGGCATATGATATGTAGGCTGCACAAACTGATAAATCTGGGAATTGGGTTGTTTCCGTGCTTAATAATTACACATTTATTGTATTCTATTGTGTTGGACTTTTCTGAGTGCAGGGAAAGAAGACGACCAAAAAGGCTGCTGGAAGTAAAAATACTGGGGGAAGTAGTGCATCTGGCACAAAAAGGCCTAGGGCCCCTGCTCTGGTCGATTTTGATGGCAACCGGTTCCTGACTCCAGAAGCACAGGACCGGTATTACAACTGGTTCTTGAAGAAGAAAATAATTCAAGAAAGAAGAATCAGTAGTTTCCTGGCGGACGACTGTCCGGTGAGCTTGACAATACAAAGGAGAGGCTGGATCCATTTGGTTCAGTTCCCGAGAGCCAGCTGCAGTACCATTTTGAGAGAATTCTGCGCAAATGCTGATAGGGAGACTGTAGACAGGACAATAAAGAGCTGGGTAAGAGGGAGAGAGGTCTCCTTCACACCATTTCAGATAGAGAGGTTCTTGCAAACCTCTTGGGATGCTACACAGTCCTGCTATTTTACAGACACATTCAACAGGATGCAACCTGTTGAGGGGGTGTATCGGGAGGAGATCTCTTGACCATCATCAGCAGCAATTGATGGTTCAAAGTAATTACATGATGAGTATGTTGGAGCGACTTTGCCTGGATAGAGGAATTGACACAGCTGGTTTGATGGCCAATTTCCACCCACTTCACAGGCTGGTCCATCTATGCCTTCCACTGCTGGTGATGATGTGCTTGCGGACCTTGAAGCTGATGATGTCATGGATGATGTTTAAATTAATTTTCACCATCACCCACTGCACATTGCCAATTTCTTGGGGCAAATTATTTTGACATTTTGCAAACATTGTTGATGATATTGCTCAAATTTGACTTTTGACCAGTTTTTCAGATCATTGTTCAGTTTTCATGATTATTCTATTTTTACAATTTAACAAGTATGTGTGTGTTCCATCTGGCAGAATTAGCTATCATCTAGAATAGTTTGTTGCTGAGGACAACAACATTCTAAATCTGGGAATTGTAGCATAGCATGCTGAATGCGAGATTTGGTAATTACTGCGGAACTACACCATGGAAAAGACGTCTAAACAGAAAATTGTTCCGAAAAAGGGGAGACATTGTTATCCTTATCTTGAAAAAATAAAAATAAAAATTAAGCAATTCTCAGGTTTAAATGTGCTTATCTAGTAAATGTGCTTGATTGAATTCTTGGAATACATTGTATGAACTTCTGGCATAATATTGTATAAGCATGAGTAAATTTCAGCTTGTGTGTCTGAATTTTGTGCTTGAATGATTAATGATGCCTAATGATTCTTTTGGAAGTCTAGCTTGACATCATAGCTAGTGAAGTTTTGTGCTTAAACACTTATTTTATTCTGAGAGACTTCATTGTGATAGCATTTTAGAACTTGCTTTGTTTCTCTGAGATGCATGCATTGATTGAAATGATTAAGGAAAATTTTATTCTGTTAGCCATGACCAAATAACCCACCTACATGAATTTTTCCATTGCTAACCCCTTTGAGCCTAAGCCTTTTTGTTCATAATTCCTGCTGATTGCTTAGCCATATTCCTATTATCTTACCTTAATTGAGATTGAATCACTGATGTTTTGAAATGGAAACAAAGAAATTGAGGTAAGCTCCACAGAGGTCAATGAAAAGAAAGGCGATTGAATTGTGCCCTTAAAATAAAAGGAGAAAAAGGAAAAAGCAAAAGAAAAAGGAAAAGGGTGAATGCAAAGAAAATATGGCTGAAAGGAATTAATTCCCGAAATTCTGTGGGAATGTTAGTGGAGCAAAACAAATGAGTTAAATGTGCGTAAAAAAAAGAAAAAAAGAGAAATAATATCAGTTTTTCAATCTCATTGTTGTTTGAGCTACTATCCATAAATTCCTACCCTTTACTCCGGCCAAGTTACAACCTGTGAAGTCCTTTTGATCAATTGTGCATGTGTTAATGTTCCTCATCTTTAGGAACTTGAGAATATGATCAAGCTTATGGTAATGTTATTACTGTGATGGATTGAGTGATTGTCACTCCCCCAAATACTTGAGTGTTGAGCATTATATATTTATCTTGGTGAGGGGTGTTCAAGTTGGATTCTGATATTTTCATAAGAATAGAAGGCATTGTTAAAAGTTCTTTGCATTGATTCAATCACGCTTAGTATAGTGATCTATTGATTGGCTGTACGATGTTATGTTGGATTAATTGATAATTTCCTGGATTAAGTCTTGTACATTGCTGGGGACAGCAAAGTTTAAATCTGGGAATTATTTGATATGCGATGAGCATATGAAGAATTTTAAGACAAAAGAGGAAGAATGTGACTCAATCTGATGCAAGAAAGGCAAAATAACTGTTAAATTTGTCCAATATCTGAATATAAGGTGTTATACTGATTTTGTGTTGATTTCACAGGAAAAATGCACAAATTGAAGTTAAAAGGGACAAAGCAAAACTAAAAGCCCACGCTACAAGCGTGGGAATGGCGCTTGTAGCGTGAAAGACACAAATTGGACAGAAGCCCCCGCGCTGAGAGCATAAGGACCGCGCTTGCAGCGCGGGGAAGAAGAAAATGGCAGAGGCTCCCACGCCCACAGCGCGGGAACCACGTTGCCAGCGTGGGAGCCGCGAACAATTAAGAATTTGAAGATTTGAAATTAGGAGAATTAGGTCAAAGTCTCTTACAAAAAGAGACTCAACCTTCAGGAAGGAGACACAGAAACCCTGGAGGCAGATCCGGCTTGGAAGAGAGGAATTCATTCTTCGTGTTCGTCGTTCGTCATCCCGTTCTTGTATTTTCTTTTCTCTTTTTCTTTAAGTTTATGTTGAATCTCAGATCAGCGATCATGAAGTTGATTGACTAGATCTATTTACTGTAGTCAGGGTCATGATCCCTTTGTGAACATCTGGTACGAAGGATTGAATCACTTTGTATGTTGATTTTAATATACTTCATCTTTATCTTGTGCGTATTGATATTATTTCTGTTAGATCTGATCAACCTAATAAGGGATGATATTCTGGGGATTAGGGCTCGCAATAGGAATGTTAGGGTTCTGATTCTGAAAGGAGATAAAGATGACGATTTATGCATGTTCTAGGGATAGACTTGTATAAATCGCAGTCGTTGGATTTATCTGCGTAATGCTTAATTTCATACGGGATTACTAAGGGATTAGGATTCCAATTGAATTAAAGGGTTAGATCACCAACGGATTGAGATCTAACTAATTATTCTTAAAATGATAATTTGTCTGAGTTATTAATTTCAATGAATATTGTGAATCAATCCAGAGTAAAAAGTGGGATCATTTGGTGAATGTACCCTGCCTGCAGTGTTTTCTCATATCTTTTTGCAAAAACATTCATTTTCGTTCTTATTTTATTCCTTTTTAAAAATATAAAAACAAGTCTTTTACTTTTCTTATCATTTAATTTAAATTACAATTATTTGTCAACAAACAATCGATTTGTCCAACTTAAGAGGACTGGTTATTGTAGTAATTGTTTTACAATCCCTGTGGAGACGATCTATACTTACTACTTTATTACTTGTGCGATCGGTACACTTGCCGAATTCCCAACATTAGTAAAAGATTTATCTAAAGCATTTAGATGAGTGACAAGGTGTGTGAATCTTTTTTGAATACTTTGAATACTTTCGTTTTCATGAATCTCAAACATTTCAAATTCTCCAGTGAGTGCATTTAATTTTGTAAATTTAACATCACTAGTTCCTTCATGGGTTATTTGAAGAATATCCCACATTTCCTTAACATTCTTACAATTTGAAACACGAAAGTATTCATCACGACCTAAGGCATTTGTGATCAAGTTTTGAGCTCTAGCATTCCAATTTCCTTTCTTAATTTCATCTTCGGTGTAATTATCTATATCTTTAGGAACATCTTCATTTTTCACATTTTTTATAGTAGGTGGTGTATACCCTTTTTCAACTACACTCCATACTCTTAAATCATTAGATTGAAGAAATATTTTCATCCGACTCTTCCAATAAGAATAATCGACGCCATTGAAAAATGGAGGTCTAGTACCCTCAAGGGGCATATCATGGTTCAAAGAAGCCATCCCTTCTCTTGAAGCGGTTAAGCTCTTTACACAAGAGTTAAAGCTCTGATACCACTTGTTGGACAAGTGGCTTCAATACTAAAGAGGGGGGGGGGGGGGGTGAATTGAGTTTTACAAATTTTTTTCGCAAAGTACCTCCTTTGATATTTTAAAGATTATTTCTTCAATAAAGTGAATTAATAAGTAAAAAACCAATTGTAAGAGCAAGTGTGATGTGCAACAAAGTAAGAAAGCGAATATATAAAGGCAATCTAAAATGCAATTTCAAATACTTAAATAAAGAGATTAAGGATAGAGAAATTGCAAACTAGATGTATCCTGGTTCGGTCACCACCACCGTGACCTACGTCCAGACTGAAGCCGCTCGATCAATTCTTTTCACTAACTATCAAGCTTGAGGGTGCTTGACAAACCACTAAAACTTTTCAAGACTTCGGGCTCTTGATGCCTTACAACTTTTCACTCCAAATTTTCTTAGGAATCTGGTGACCTTTCAAGTGTATAGGGTTCACTTCCCTAACTACTCAATAAATCAAAGGAAGGTATTTAATGATGGCTAAGTACTCTCAAAGTACAAATAACACAAGTTGAAGAACAAAGGTATATGACACTCTCACAAGAATAAAGTTCAAAGAGAATTTATGATCAAGAAGACAAGAATAATGCAAATAGGATGAGAATTAATGAGTAATAATGATCAAGAAGTGTGTCCTATCAATGCGAACAATAGTCTCTATTTATAGAGGGCCCCCAAGGCCTTTTTCCTACTCATTTTCGCAAACTAGCCGTTTTATGACCGTTATTTTGTCTTCTGTACAGTAGGTAATCGATTACCACAGTTCGGTAATCGATCACCAACCTGTTAAAAGGTTGGATTTCACCATAAAATGGTTTTCTCTTGATTCAAATCAGTTTCAAATATTGTTTAAATAATTTATGAACATTGAAAACTATATTTTCATGCTAGAAATGTATTTGTATGTCAATTGATGATTTAATGCATGTATTTATTAAATACTTTGAGCTTCGTTCATGTAAGGAATCATTTTACAAATAATCCTAAGTCCTATATATTATTTTGAGTTTTGGACTAAGAGACTTCTCTTGAAGCTTGAGTCTTGATCTTATTTGGACTTCTTTTTTATGGTTGCACCATGAAGCTTTCTTTCCATGCTTGTTTGTTATCATCAAAATCGTTGAACCTTTATGTTCTTTTCGTTGAGTGCATTGGTTCCACAAATACATCGGTCCGGAATAAGGTGTTACATCTCTGTTGCGAAATCGGCAAGTGTACCGATCGTTCCAAGTAATAAAAGGTAAGTAGAGTATCGTCTCCACAGGGATTGTAAACCAAGTACTACGATAACCAGTCTCTTTAAGTTGGATGGAATCTAAATGGGTGTGACAAATATTGTTGATTAATGAGAAAAATAAAACTAACAGTAAAAAGGTATTTTTGGGTTTTTCTTGAGAAGAAATGAATAAAGATTGAATTATAAGAGGTGTGTAAAACAATTGAGAAAATATTGCAGTAAGAGGACAAACACCTTTCCGATCCCCACCTTGTAATCTGAATTAACGTTTACATTCAATTTACCCATTGATCAAACGATTCACCATCTTTTAATTGATTGGTTAAGCCCTAATCCCTTAGTGACATTAACCTTATTTAACCCTATTAGAACCCTAATCCCTTAGGATCCCTTTTTAGGTTAAAAGTTTAGATCGATGAATATTTCACGTTTGCGGTTCATGTAGCCTATCCCTAGTGCATACATGAACAGTCACCTTCCTTTCTGTCAGGAATTAAAATCCCAATATCCCTATTGCGAACCCTAACCCTCGTAATCCTATTAGAGTGATCAGATCTAAAAGAATTTAAGAGATGAAGAGCAAAAGAATTTAAAAGAATGTAAAGCTAAAGAAAATTACAGGGTGTTCACATCAAGGGTTGTGACCCTCACCACAATAAAAGGAGATCTAGCCAACCATTGTAATGACTATCTCGAAAAATAAAACATAAACTGAAATAAAAAGAAGAAGAAGAAAAACTAAAAAATAACTTCGAAGGACTCGAAGAACTTCGAAGAACTCGAAGACCACGAAGAATACAAGAACTCAGAACTTCGACTTCTGACAGCTGGTTTGTGAAGAAATGGAATGTGTGGAGAGGAACCTTTACACAGGTAGCAACCAGGGTTTCTCCGCATCTTCCAAAATTACCCCTCTGATGAAACGTATAACGGAAGAATTAATTATAACTTTATTACAGAAACGTATAATGGAAAGATTTAATTAAAACTTTATTACAGAAACGTATAACGAAAATATGTAATTAAAAAAATTTGAATTCAACAGTGGTGAGACCCTCTGGCGCCTTGTTTGGTCTCTCGCGCGGTCTTCCCATCTTTGTTTTTCAAATTTTGAATTTCTTCACCTCTTAACCCATAAAAATGTAGAATAATCAGTGAAAGTGTGTCTGAACATGGATTATTAATAATTCATCAAAAATAATAACCTTTATTACTGAATTATTGTCAAATCCTTATTCTTTTCACTCTGAAATATCTATATGCCGAAGGCATATCAAATAATTCCCTGATTTAGATATTGCTGTCCTCAACAATAATTAAGATCAAACATTAGGCAGCAATGATAAGCCTTGTGAGAAGAATGTATGTCACTAACGCACTTTCCTACACTAAAGAGATTTAGAGTCATAATGCTATGCATGAATGAATTCAAATTTGAGAATTTCAGTAATCTATTTCTGCATAAGGGATTAGAATCTAGCTTGATCACTTCTTACCAAGATAATCACTGCACTTTTCACTCCTGTATATTGGGTTTAAACTCTCAATCCATCAGTGCAATAAGACTACCATAGACTTGATCCTATTCTCAAGTTCCTAAGAACGAGGAATATGTAACACATGCACAATTAGATCCAAAGGTCTTTGCAAGGTTATAACTGGGCTTAGGTTAAGGTAGGAATATTTGGAAAAGTGGCTAATTTTTACTGTATGAGATTGAAACACTACTAGTTGTTCATGCTCAGGCACAATTTCACTTAGTCTTTCCCTTTCTATTCATACTTTTCTTTTTCTTCTTTCTTCCCGACCTGTTCATGCCTTTCCCATTGCTATGTAACTTTTCATTTTGTTCTTTTTCTCTTTGGTCTTAGCTTTTGTTTTTGCCATCACTTTAACTTCTGTGAACTTTTTCCTTGAATTTTCTATAATCAGTGCTTCAATCTCATTCAAGGGATGTCAACAGGAAAAGAAGTCAAGTGTCTTATGGTTGAATTTAATAAGAAACAACAGGCTAAGGCTCAAAGGGGCTAGCAAATGAAATTTTTTTTAGGACAGCTATTTGGCCAAGTAGTTAACAAGAAAGAATTGCCTTTATCATTTGAGATCATGCATGCACTATAGAGAAACAGATCAAGTTCTAGAGTATTATCACAGTGAGGTCTCTCTACAAAGAAAATTTACTGTATAGGTTCAAACCTCACGGCTGTGCACTCAAACTAGAATCTAAATTCCCTTTATCATCTTTTTTTTGGATATTAAAAATTCCCTTTATCATCACATATCAACTGTAACCCTCAACAAAGAATTCAATCAAACGAGCAATAATAAGTCTTATTCTTCAATGCATTACTCATACATTTATTCATTATGACTTCTCACACAGTATCCTATATGCTCTCTAAGATTTAATCATCTTATTGCATTAGTAGCTAACACAGATAACACAAATCCAGGTATGTTTTTCAGAGAATATCAAAACAGAAATAACAGAAGAAATTAAGACATATCGGTTTAGAAATCTCCCTTGATTCAAATTTTTTTTCTGTTAGAGGTCTTTTCAGTTAGGCTCCTCTGTACCTAATGTGGTGCACCTAATTCCCAGATTTAGAAGATTTCTGTCCCTAGCAATAATCAAACCTCAAGATAGATGAAAAATATGAGCCCATCATTCCCAGATTCGATTCCAGCCATATCCGCACTCTCTTTTTTTTACTCTACATTGGGTTACCTCCCAATGAGCGCTTGTTTAACGTCACGAGCCTGACATACCATTTGTGATTCATGGTGGTCGGAAGCATGCTACCAATGATGACCTATTCTTCTTGATCCAATGTTGTGTCTTTCCAGGATCATATGTATGTGGGTGAGGGGAAAGTTTCTCAGAAACTTTAAACTTAGTTTTCACAAGTTTCTCCTTACTCTTGTGCTTTTCCATCTTAACCTTTGGCTTTCTTTCTTCATGCCGCCGATGGAACTCCTTCTTGCTCCCTTCCTCACCCTTACACAAATCTTGATTGATGATAACATGGTATTTCTCTTCATCTCCAAAGAAGGCATATGTCAGAGTTTCAGGTAACTCCTTTAATTCTGTTTTCGGTGTTATTATAATTAGATCATTTTCCTTCTTTTCTAGCACCTCAAAGACAACTTCTAACTCTTCTTGTGGATTAGCTTCATCTTGAGCCTTCAACCCTTCTTCAAGCTCTTGAAGCTCACTTTCCTCTTCCAAAACCACCTCTTTAAACACATCCAGTCTGAAACAATCACTCTCATCAGATGAATTTTTCATAGCATCGAAAACATTGATGATGATTTTCTCTTCATTCATCCTCAACTCGAGCTTTCCTTGTTCTACATCAATCAGAGCTCGAGCTGTGGCCAAGAATGGTCTACCCAACAGGAGAGGTATTTCACTTTCCTCCTCCATGTCTAACACAATGAAATTAGCAGGGAAGATGAACTTGTCGACTTTAACAAGAAC
The DNA here is from genome assembly GCA_032173675.1 of Gastrolobium villosum. Taxonomy (NCBI): domain Eukaryota; kingdom Viridiplantae; phylum Streptophyta; class Magnoliopsida; order Fabales; family Fabaceae; genus Gastrolobium; species Gastrolobium villosum. Next base: position 10,980 of record JAVKPL010010015.1, read on the forward strand.
ATCTTCTATGATTCCACCAGGTTTCCTCATTGAACGATCAGCAAGCTGTAGAGAGACCATGGTTGGCTTCAATTCAGTAATCCCCAACGACTTACACATCGACAATGGCATCAAATTGATGCTTGCTCCAAGATCGCAAAGTTCCCGGCCAACATTGGTGTTGTCTATCGCCATTGGGATGTTGAATCTCCCAGGATCTTGAAGCTTTGGTGGAAACTTCTTTGTTATAATGGCACTGCACTCTTCAGTCAGTGCTACCGTCTCACAATCCTGCAGCTTACGCTTTCTAGACAATAAATCTTTCATGAATTTAGCATAGTTAGGCATACTTGCTAAAGCCTAAGCAAAATGAATGTTAATATGCAACTTGTTAAATATTTCAAAAAACCTGGCATTTTGTTGCTTCTGTGCCTGTTGCTTGAGCTTCATGGGATAAGGGGGTTTCTCAAAATGAGAAAAATCCATCGGTTTCTTTGGAGCTTCAACAGGTTTCTCCTGTGCTTCTTCTTTGTTTTTCTCTTGCTCTGGTTCAATGACCGGCTCATCAACTTTCTTTTTCTGAGCCTCTTTTGACTCGTTTTGGGGAGTGATCACAATCCCACTCCTGGTTACAATGGATTTGCAGTCTGCCTTTGGATTCATAATAGTGTCTCCAGGAAACTGCCCTTGAGTTCTTTCAGCTATTTGCCTGGACAACTGGCCTATCCGAGTCTCCAAATTCCTGATGGAAGCATCTTGGTTCTTGTGATAGGCTCTTGTCTCATTCATGAAGGGAGTAGTACTCTCCATGTGATCATTTGTAGTTTTGGAAAGCTGCAGTATTGCTTTCTCCAATTCTGATGGTTCTTTCTGTGGAAGAGGAGGATGTTGCGGGTAATTGTTGGATTTATAATCCAAACCTCCCCCTTGATTTCTCCATTGAAAATTGTTCCCTTGGCCGCCATTCTTATTCCTCTGGTAACTTTGGGTGTTCTGTGGTGGCCTTGGATCATACCACACTCCATTGACCTGGAATGGTTCAGCTCCCATGAGTGTTGGATACTCATTAGACTCATGCTCCTCCTTGCAATACTCACAGTTAAATGAATTAACTTGAGTTGTAGAAATTTGCATTTTGTCTAGCTTAGAATCCCTAGTGCATGTAGCCTATCCCTAGTGCATACACGAACAGTTACCTTCCTTTCTGTCAGGAATTAGAATCCCAATATCCTTATTGCGAACCCTAACCCTCGCAATCCTATTAGAGTGATCAGATCTAAAAGAATTTAAGAGATGAAGAGCAAAGGAAAATAAATTCAATTGGATAAACGAATGTAAAGCTAAAACAAATTACAAGGTGTTCACATCAAGGGTTGTGACCCTCACCACAATAAAAGGAGATCTAGCCAACCATTGTAATGACCGATCTCGAAAAATAAAACATAAACTGAAATAAAAAGAAGAAGAAGAAGAAAAACTAAAAAATAACTTCGAAGAACTTCGAAGAACTCGAAGACCACGAAGAATACAAGAACTCAGAACTTCGACTTGGGACGGCTGGTTTGTGAAGAAATGGAATGTGTGGAGAGGAACCTTTACACATGTAGTAACTAGGGTTTCTCCGCGTCTTCCAAAACTACCCCTCTGATGAAACGTATAACGAAAGAATTAATTACAACTTTATTACAGAAACGTATAACGGAAAGATTTAATTAAAACTTTATTACAGAAACGTATAACGAAAAGATGTAATTAAAACAGATTTGAATTCAAATTTCAATTCAACAGTGGTGCGACCCTCTGGCGCCTTGTTTGGTCTCTCGCGCGGTCTTCCCTTCTTTGTTTTTCAAATCTTGAATTTCTTCACCTCTTAACCTATAAAAATATAGAATAATCAGTGAAAGTGTGTCTGAACATGGATTATTAATAATTCATCAAAAATAATAACGTTTATTACTGAATTATTGTCAAATCTTTATTCTTTTCACTCTGAAATATCTATATGCCGAAGCCATATCAATCTGCACCCAATGAATCACTCAGAGGTACAAAGCAATAATACAGATATTAAGAGAGCATACAAAACATAGACGGCACAGCGGCTTACGACATACAGCATCCGACAAGCTTAATCGGGTCCACATCCAAGAATATATCCCCGGGATATAATTCAAGGCACCCACAACTATAACTCCCTAGACATTCCTAGAGTGCTCCTCAACGGATAACTACTCTATGGCCCTCGACCAACTGGAACTCCTTACGAAGGCTTCTCCAATGGAAGTCCCTTACGGCAAATACGACAATCTATCTACTGGCCAGAGATACGGTATAAATACATATATACCAAACAATATCCACATTCACAATGCATGATCATGTTATAACACATATTATTAATGTCACAACTTCCAACCACTACCCTACTGGGTATGATGGAACACACACGGGGATTAACTCCAGTACCAAGAGATTACCCGTTTGAAGCTCCCAAGCTAAGTAGTTTCAATAACAAATTACCTCAAGTTGAGAAATGCCTAACAACAAATGGTAATTTCAACAATTACCAAGTGCCACATGACAACTCAATTAGTTATCCAACCAATCACACAACCAAGTAAGTAATTACTTACCAAAATCCTTTTGGTCAAGGACCAAAGCCAATCCACAAGCTCCAAGATTCAATCTTCTACAATTTTGTCCGAGAGAAACAACCTACAATAATCATACACATATGATCATTAATCAACTTGTCCAACAAGTCACAATTTAAAACAACACAACCACACCCCCCACACATATGCTTCGGCCATTAAGGCCATAAATACTCAATCTTGTTAATTTTAGTCAACCATCATCATAGTTTCCTTAGCCACCTACAATACTATACCAACCCACAATTACATCAATTTCTAATTTAGCATAATTTTCCTCCAAATCACCCTATATGGTCGAATGTGAAGCATCCAAGGGGCTAGAGATTTTTCTTGCATTTTCAAGGTTCAAGGTGCATACTTAGGTCCACATTAGTTGATTCAAATACCCGCCACATCAACTCATCAAGCCAAACACAAACTTGCACAATTTCCTTCACAAATACCCTGTATGGCCAAATGTACACCATCCGTAAACCAATGGATTTTTTTCTCAATCCATATGCGTTAAACTCTCTCTTACATTCTAATTATCACAATTCAAAATAATTCAAATCATCCACTTAACTCACTAATCTCTAATTAATTCATGAACTACCCATTAAATCAAAAATTTAACACTCACCAAAGTCCTTTTAATTACCCTTGAACAGATGAATTTGGAGTTTTTCGGTAATTTGGTGAAATTACTGTTTTACCCCTATTTGTGCATAGTTGGCACGTTCCCTAAAACCCCTAAAGCGCATATATTCAATCCTATTCTCAAATCTTACACATATTCATATTTCTTGGTTCTAATTACCTACTCTCACATATATTCAATCTTAGAGCACTAATACCATTTTGCACATTTTTTGGTGTAACTGTACTGTTGTATTTCATCTCATAACAAATAATATTCATCAGGTTTTTCAGAAACTTGCCTAATCACTCAATTTTTCGTTCTGAATCCATTTCCAGTATTATTTTCATCGTTTGAGGCCTAATTCTATCATTTTATCATTTAGGGTTACGTATTTGTTGATTTATCCTTTTACTCTTCGTACATATTTTGACGCAGAACTCAGGATTTTCACTAACATCCTCTCTAACCCTCAATTTAATTATCAATATGTATTTTAAATATACGAGGTGTAATAGGTTGCCTTTTTGGTCAAGTCATAGTGGATTTTCTGGGCCCTTTGGGCCTTTTGAAATTGGATCTTTATCTCGCATGTAGTATGTCCAGATCACTATTATTTCCCAACTCAACACTGAAGCTTTTTCTCTAGGTTGAATTTCCAACTCTACATATTATAAATCCATTGTTTATAGGTTGATGAACCATGAAACATTTTTCATGCTTTTGGGTCGTCTAATTCTTAAATCCTACACGGGTCTTAATTTATTGCTTGTCCCTAGTTTCGAGTATGAAATAAGGCAATAAGTAAGGGTGTGCATAATAACCAAAAAACTGAACCGAACCATGAACCGAACCCGAACATCTCTTAAAATAATCGGTTTTAAAAATCGGTTCATGAACCGAACCAGTTTTTAAAGAACCAGTTCGTGAACCGAACCGGATTTAGAACCAGTTTAAGAACTGAACCATTTTGAACCAAACCGAATTGATTTTTATAACTTTATTTTTAAAAATTTTAATTTTTTTCTTTTCAAAAAAGGGTAGACCCGAACCGGTTCCAAACCGAACCGAATCGTTTCGTTTCTGAACCGAACCGAACCAATTTTGAACCGAACCGAACCACTTCTGAACCGAACCATTTAAACCAATTCGGTTCGGTTTTTCAAAAAATCCGGTTTGGTTCAACCCATGCACATCCCTAGCTATAAGGTGCATATTTATCTCAACAAAAAGCCGCGTGGGAGAGAATTTGGGTTAAATTTCCATTAAATATATTTTTGGGGAGGGGCAACTAAGCTTCTGATTCGGGATTAATCTCATAGCCGGCTTCAAGAGTTAAAGCTTGTAAAAATACCGAAAGACTGAGTTACCTCAAAAATAATTAGGATCGGTATAAAAATAAAACCTGCATGTGAAATACTTTTTTTCCATTTGAACATGGTGAAATATAATATGTACCAAAGTAATCTCCATAAATTTTATTTAAATATATGGTGAATTTATACTATTATGCTACGTAGCATCGATACCGACACGGGACACGTGACACGATACGACACGACACTCCAACACGTTATTTCTAAAAAATGTTAGATTTCGACACGTTAGGACACGTTTTGATATTAAATAATATTTTTAATTTATGTACTGTATATTATATTTAATATTCAATAATGTAATAAAAAAAATAAAACTAAATTTATAGTATTCATCAATTTTGCACAGAAACATAAGATATCCCAAATATTTATATTAAACTCGATAAAATGGTAATCATAATCCAACGAATCTAATAATTGGAACTAAAAACTCAACGCAACACAACTTTTGAACATTTTTTTGAATTTCTATAACGCGTGTTGGAGTCTCGGGAAGTGTCTGATATGACACGTCAATGTTTTTGAAGTGTCGGTGCTTCATAGCTATTACGTGAGTATCAACTATAAAGCATACAAGATTTAGTCTTCGTTACAAAAGATAATCTTTCACATTTTCCTCAAACAAAAGGGAATGAAAAAAAGAGTCTATAGAGTTTAACAAAGTTCACGCAAAACATTTAGAGAAGGAGATAAAAAAAAAGTATGATATACATGACCTATGTCTAATGTGTTTTCTATATGAAGGTCCAAGCCAAAGCTATAACCAGAGGCACAAGCGGTTTAGCATGCCTCATTTTACTTGATGGAAAGGCCCTGTTGGGAAAATGTGGTGCTGGTGCGGGCTCATCAACGTTTATTGCAACCCTCATTCCATGAAAGCAGAAGCCTCTGCCACTGAGGAAATAGTATGGCCTTGCTTCCAAGAGTTGGTAAACATCTCTCCCTCCTCTTGTGATGTTGTTTATGAAGAATGTGTCAATGCAATTGTCGTAACTTGTTTTGTTCACCTCCAGAACATTGTAGATGTGCTTGTCAAAACCAAAATCTATATTCACAAAGAGGGAAATTGGTTAACAAACAACATTGCAAATATACATAAAATGCTCATAATAATTAATAATAATTAGTCATGAGAATTGAAGAAGCTTAATTACATAGCCAATCACCCTTGTAGAATTGCTCATGACTTGCCCACTCTGTAAGGTTAAATTGTGGTGCCCAAGTATACCTTCCTCCTCCAACCCTGTGCAGCACAGGGTCTCTGGCTTCAGTTCTGTAATACCCAATAGTGATGCTCATCAATAAGCATAGGAATATTTTTCTCTCGACCTCCATTCTAAAAAGCACTATCTCAACAAATGAAAATCTTCTTACTTTTTAAAAGAAATCAAAGAGCAGATGCTTACGATGGTCATATAGATCAATTTGTATAACCAATGCCAGAACATAGAAGGTTTAGATTTTCAAAGAAGCACTTTCATGGCAAAATTCATGTGGGTCTAAACATATCAAAAGTGTGTTGAAAGTTGTAGCCAAAATTTGTGTGTTTGTACCTATTTGGCTCATCCTAATGTACTGTTCATGCTTTTCCAGTTTCAACCATCTGATTAGTTCTTTGTTTCGGTATGTCAAAGGAAAAACAGCTTAAATCATGCATTCAGGTTTGGCAAAAGTTACCAAAATGACACGTGCAGCAGCAGTTGCTCACTCGTTTTTGCTGTGCCAACCACGTAGCTCATCAATTTTAGGTTAGTTCAAGTAATAAAATCACATATACAATTTTTTGCTCACTCATTCAAAGTATTCCCACCCCCCCCCCCCCCCACATCATTTTTTGAAAAAATCAGTGTGACGTGTGGAGAGGTTGCAATTGGCCAAATTTATTTTTCAATCTGCAACACATTCTTGTATCTCATACAATTTATAAAATTGGTCAATATTTTTTGAATTTATATACAAAATTTCTAATAAAAATCCATTACCAAAATACGGTTAAAACCATAAGCTTAAGCTGCTTGAGTCAAGTTTGAGTTGAACACATTTTAATATAAAGATGTCACTCATAAAAGAGATAAAAATATCAATTAATTTTATACTAAAAGAATAAGCGAATACTTTTACGATTTAAAGGGATGTATTTGATATTGGATCCCCTAGTTAGTCATTAGCTATAATATAAAGTAGATGATCATAAACGACATATCCCAAGACCTAAAGATGTTAGGGCTTGAAATGTATAATAAATTAGGATTTGAGAAGTATATATATTATTTATGTGAGAAATTATCTTAGTGTTTGACTTGGAGTGTATGTTGAGATATTGAGATATAGAGTCCCACATTGTTTGGATGAATAATTAATATGGAGTTTATAAGGTCTTGGGCACTCCCACACTGTAAGCTAGTTTTTGGGGTGGTGTATCCCAAAATTCTTTACATGGTATCAAAGTCTCGCCGTCCCCCACTTTCTCTTGTGGAATTTTTTAGCACATGTAGGCCCAGTGGAATTTCTTAGCACAGGTAGGCTGGGCCTGTTGCATTATCTACTCTTCAAGCCCAATGGGCTCTCGTGTTAGGGGGCGTGTTGAGATATATAGTCCCACATTGGATGGATGAACAACTAATGTAGAGTTTATAAGGCCTTGTGATACACCACCCAAAAGCTAGCTCAAAAGGTAAACCATAAACTACTTTTGTGTGAGGGGGCAGGTGGTTATATCCTAATGTGGAGTTTAAAATTCTTTACTTTTTTGTGTGGTATATCCCAAAATTCTTTACGGTGTAAGTCTTCATCAAATTTAGGGATAATTATAAGTGATCCAATGATTTTAAATTTTCACTAATCCAAAAAAAAATATGATTTTATATTTTTCTAGAAACCCGACCGGCTTTGCTAGGTTGAATCTATCCCAAATAAAGATTCTGGCAAATTTGTTACTATATCTATAACTTTTTTCTACTAAATTGTCCCTTCTTTTCTAATGGATTTCGAATATAAAAATCATTTATTGGTTTGTCTATTTATACCTAAGTCAAATTCACAAACTTGATTTGGTTATTCCTTTCTATTTTTCTTTTTATCTTAAAAATACTCTAAGCCATGATGAATCATGTCAAGAAACAAATGATCCCCTTTATCGCTACGAACGTATCCTCATCAAACATACTCATATACTTTCATCAAAGAATCTTCTTCGTGAAATAAAAACAAACTCATTATATTTATATATTCTTATAATTTCTATGTCTAGGAAACTACTACAGAATCTTTTATTTAAGCACTTTTAAGCACTTTCTATTTTACAAAAGGAAAAAAAGGAATCATTTTGTGTCTCTATTACAATAAACGAAAATTTAAATTTTGCTAGGCAGGATATCGACATGACCATGTATGAATTAATTTGTTTCTTAGAGTTAAATATGTCATCTATGATAAAATTGTACGATACTGAGTTTTTTATTCTGCTGTATCATATTTGAGAAAAAAATTATTTAGATAAAAGACACTGCCCACTAAGTTTTCATTTAATACTACTTGCTTATTAAAGTTATTGGGTACACTTTATTTACTCAAGATTATAAAATAAGCTGATTCTTGCTATTAATGGTTATTCCGTATCACTTTAATAGCTCATGATTTTAAAAGAGACTCACTTTGACCACTTAAAGCACTCTTAATATGGATAGGAAAATGATTCCGTGATTATCACATGCAATTTTAACCATTTCGTCAAGTTTAAAAAATTGAAATAAGTTCCGAAATCATAGAATTGTTCAAATAGCAAAGAAGTAAATGTGTTAAAATCAAGTTTTGAATACGGTTTATGGTGTTTAAATTGCATTTACTAGTTGTGTGATAGTTTTTTTTATCCAAATTATTGGTGTCGTTATGTTAATGATCGAAGTGACCTTATTTAATATCCTGAATTATTAAAGTAACATAAAGTAAATATTAATCGACCCAAAATTATTTAAAAAAGGCTTTCAAGAAAAATATAGAAAAGAGAAATTGAAAAACTTGAAAAACAAGGTTTTTGATTTGAGAAAATATTGAAAAACTTCGAATTTGGTAAAATGGTCTTTAAAAATATAAACCAAGATTCAAATGTGAAAACTTAATTTCACCGTTTCCTTGGTACATCCATTTAAAAATAGTTACATGAAGTTAGTTGTGTAATTTATTGGTAAATTTCAAAATATATATTTTAAAAATAAAAATGAAATAAATAAAATATCATGGCACATATATATACTAACAATCTCTCACTTAATTTAGAGTCAATCGGGTTGATGCCTCAATTCAAATGACTCATAATGACAATCATGCATTCTTTGTGAATCCTCTTTCATCATAGAATTAGCCAAATTATCATTATTGTGAACATAGTCCATCTTTCCGCTTGACCTTTTAACGATCTCTCAAATAAGGTTATACTTGCAAAACATATGCTTGATCTTTGATGAGACTTGGGTTCCTTGCCCTGGACAATAGCTCTAGTGTTTTCATAACACAATGGTATTGGATCAACAATGCTTGGAACCACTCCCAGTTTTAAACTTCTTGATCCTCAGTGCCTTCTTTGCTGCTTCTGAAATCGTTATGTATTTAGTTTTTGTGGTTGAATTTGTTGTAGTCTCTTCTTGAAACTCTTCCAAGTTATGGCTCCACCATTAAAGGTGAACACAAAACCCGATTGTGATTTGCAATCTTCGCATCACTTTTGAACCTGGCACCAGTGAACCCTTTCACTTTCAGCTCATCAACTCCACCATAGACCAAGAACATATCCTTAGTTTTTCTCAAGTACCTAAGGATTATTTTCACTAATGTCTAATGACCCTTACCCAATGTAGCTTTTTATAAAACTAAGAATCTTTTTCTATTGACCCTAAGAAGGATTATGAATTCTCATGATCGCTTACTATGCATAGATTCCCAAGTCAAATAGAAGTCATCCAAGCCCTACTGGTATTGTGAATGACTAATCCCTTGTAGAAGACTATGAGTCTTTTTGGCATGTCCACCTATACTCATGTATTCGAGTTATACCCAAGAGTACACTGTTTTCCCCATATTTCAGGTGGATAGAGTTGTGCAGTCAAAGTAATCATAGGACATAATGTTCGATGACAACCTTAAGTCTAGGACAATCAACATTGCCAAACGATGACAGATATTACAAATCCAATGATACTCTCTGCAATAAATCATTGTGGAGTCTCTCGGCGGGTCAGTTCAGTGCTATTTGTTTTCTAACAGATCCACCCACAACATCAACTAAGGCATCACCATTCCTGTATTCCATGAGGTCCTTACCTTGTATCTCCATAAAAGTATATGATGTCGTACTAGTCTTATTGAGGTCACTAATGCCCTATCTTGGTGATTCAAGACTAGGAACAAGTTTTAGGAAATAGTCATGTAGTGTCATTGAGTCCTCATGATCATGATTCCTATCATAGATCCTCGAGTGAACACCTATTTTATTCCTACGGCCTTTATCTTTAATCGCATCTTAACCGTAAAATATAGGCGAGACATAAATATGACAAAGATAAAATGTGCTCAAATATATAAATCATGAAATACCAAATAATATAAGGTGTTCATATGATAAAACAGATTATCTCTAGGACACCTACATACTAACAATGAGGACCCTACTATTTGTCACTTTCTTCAAGAACCACTTTTGGCCACTACAAAACTCAAGAATCCTCACCTATTAAGAGCTAAAGCAAACCTAAGGTTAAGATAAAGAAATCTAAGATGATTATGACCAAGGGAACAAAGACAACCTTAGTTCTTTTTCAAGCCACCTTGACCATCGATCAAAGTCAGGCTCATGACGTTAAACAAGCGCTTATTGGGAGACAACCGAATAATTATTTGTTTTCAGTTATTTTATTTCCATTTTCTTTGATAGTTTTTTATTTTAAGTAATTTGGAGATGTTGAGCTTAATACCCTGATGTTTTTTTGAGCTGACAATTCTGACCTCTATAACATTGTTGGTGTTGTTCTTCCCAGTGTGTGCAGAAAGTTTTTACTTTTGAGTAATTTCTAGATTTAACTTGATTGCCGAGGATAACAATATATTAAATCTGGGAAGGGTGGAGGAATGCGAGTTATTTTGTGCTATACTATGAGGTTTGGAGAGAATTTCATTAGCATACACTGAATTGTCTGGCCAGAACAAGGGACTACTCTAAACTCTTCTTTATCTTTATTTTTGTTAATTTTAATTTTAAGTCAGTTTTGTTTTTTTCTTTTTCACCTCCTTCATTCATTTTTGGTAAAAAACAAAAATAAAAATTCTAGTGTATAAATTAAAAATATTTGATTATTGATTATGCATAAATGGATAATTGTCAGGGAAATTGATTAGTGTTTTGATCATGAGTATGATGGTGTGACTTATTATTCTATGCATGAATGAGCACCAGCTAAGTAGGTTGAATAATTCACTGGAATATTAGGAGATAATTAGGAGTGATTGAGATAGAGAGTATGGAATTAATCTTGCATCCATAACTATGAGATTTTGAGCCAAATAGTTAATTTATCCAGTGTGCACTTCACTGTATGAAAACACTCTAGAACTTGTTTTCTTTCTCGCTTAAGATAGTTTGGTGGTATGTGCTTATTGATATGATTGAGGCATTTTCTTTCTGATATGTTAGATAGTCAAATAGCCACCTATATCTAATTCCATTGTTTAAGGCTCTTGAGCCTTGGGCTATTTATTCTTGATGACATATAATTTTAAATAGTCACTCCACATGCACATCCTCGCCTAATTTAGATTGGAACGAGTATAATTGTCATAATTTTGATTTTTTTAATGTACTGGAGGTGTAAGTGAAGAGATAAATTGTCATAATTTTGATTTTTTAATGTACTGAAGGTGTAAGTGAAGATACAAAATTCAAAGACATACAATGTGGTTAAAAAAGGGAGAAAATATATAAAAAATATAAAAGAGAAAAATGAAAAAAAAAATTGAAAGAAAGAAAGAAAGAAAAAGAAGTTTATTTATTGCAAAAGTATTATGTTTCAAAAAAATAAGTTGTAAGGGAGAAAGAGCTGATTAATAAAAAATTAATCTATGCATTAATGCTTATTTCTCTATAAATCTGATTTTCAACCTTATAGCCATTTTTCCCCTATATTCATTTCTTTCCTTTAGTCAAGCCAAATTACAGCCTTAATAAAAGACCTCTTAATCTACTGTATATATCATTAAGACCGTGGAAAGTGAGAATATAACCAAGTTTATTGTAGTGTTGATTTAGTGAAGCAAAGAGTGAAGCACATATCCTCAAAAACTTGAGTGTGAGTGAATTGAAAATCCTAGTGGGGGTGTTTTGATTTTTTATTTTCCTACTTTCTGTCTTAAGAACTCTTGTTGCAATTCTATGACTTGTGGATTATGAATGCTTGCTTGATTTGATGCCTCATCAATTTTACATATCAAGTATGAATACTCCGTTGATTAATATGTTTATTGATTGATGTAACACCCCGTGTTATCCCGGTTTGTTAACATGTCACCGTATTAAGCCACACTTAATTAAAAATTTGCGGAATATCTTTTTCTTTTCAATTATGATGTCATTATCATTACCAAGTTCAATTACTTAATTCATTTTCATAAAAAATCGCCTGTATGTAAATTGCAAGACAACTAACTGAAATATTTCATTACATAAATAAAGTGAGTATCTAAGGTCACAGATCTACAACACGTAGTCCGGACAATATCTTGATACATTATTATAACTGAAGTCTGAAAACATAAAGTCAAACTCATGTGGCATGGACAATCCCCATGCTCACCTAATAAGGCCATAAATGCCCAACAACAGTTTCAACAGCAATCAACATAATACTAACTGAAGCTAAAAGCATAAAATAGTAAATAGGGTCCAGCATCCAACAGGTCAGCATATACTGCAATATCTAACTCAACTCTGGCCTCCTACCACCCGAGGTCTCAGCCCCAGGGTTACCTGAACCTAAAATAAACGTCCCTAAACGTGGGGTGAGATCTCTAAACAAGAAATCTCAGTAAGACAAGGGGTCCTCAAGGATCTTCCACCCCAAGCCCACTTACATGTGCAATATAAGTTCCAAAAATAGCAATTTCAATATAAGTTCCAAAAGTATGCAGTGCAACAGATATTCATGCCATGTGTGTTATCACTATTCTACTGGCCAGAGAAATGCAGGAATACGTCTATTACCCACATAGTAGTACAAGGAACACCGCTTGCACCTTACCCACAGCCTCACCATATCGTATGTACCACATACTCAGGCTTACCGTATTGGTGGACATCACATGCATATCATAAAAGCACATTGCATATAACAGTTCAACAGCATTTCCAAAATATCAAAAGCATGTAACACAACATGCATATAACCATACCCCCATGGGACATGGTAGAACCACAACATGGCTAAACCGAGGACACGAAAGCTTACCTTGCAAGCTCACAATCCTATGCCAAGAATCCACACAGCTCAAGTGAAACACACAGCAGATTACAATCTGTTTTGGACCAGCAATTGTATCAATAATCAAAGCTCATAAATATAAGCATAAAGACTATGTTTTCTTTTTATAGTTTATGTCTTAAAGCTTCCCACAAAGCCATAAGCCCTTAATCATTTGATTCTGACTTAGTTAAGTTATTACAGAAGTACCACTTCATCACACTAGGGTCCACAAACCCAAACATCAATTCTGTATGAATAGTACCTCACTATTCATCGAAGACCCAGAATATCCAGATATATGTCGGGGGCATATCCAGATATCAATATCCGGATATCAATATCCGGATATCAAAAACCCCATATCCGGATATTTCGCGACAAAATGCAGTTCTGCATTTTCGCGAAGATATCATCCAAAGGTCCAACTTTTAATCCATTAAAACGTGAAAACATGCATCTAAATTCTGTTTTAGGTCCATATACCAGTTGGTTACTTGTTTACTCATTAAACATGGCAAGACATCACTTTTAAACCAATAAGTTCCAATTTGACATATCATGGGCCTAATTTGACCAAGAATTAAGGGAGAAATAAATTTCCCAAAATCGTCACTCGACAGCCCCCAAGTGCAGGGCATTCTGGACAGTCCCCACTAAAATGCTTCAATAGGTCTGCTCATAACTCCAATGGCTACCAAATTTTGATACAACATAGTTGACATCTCAATCTTCAAAATGGTGTATGACACGTCCCTATTGGACCTCTGTGAAGGGAGATATGCTCTCCCAAATATGACCCGAAAACTGTCATTTTATATAAATTTCAACAGCATCTTCTTTGTTTATTCAACATATCCCACTTTATCAAAAGTGTGTTATTATCATCAAATGGTACCTAATAGACAAGAGTGGCACCCAAGGACCAACAATGCCTTGTGCTCTTACAACCCACAACAATTTATATCATTTACCTCACTTTACAATTCATTACTTACATTGTTAAACTTAAACCATTTCAATCACATTATTCCTTTTGCATGCATTCTTTCAACATACACACAATCATAACCTAAAATAGGCCTACTTCCCTTCGTCACTTACATGCTTTAAATATTGCCAAAGGTCTATAATTTACAAATTACAATTCTCCAATGGTAACATAATACAAATAAATTCTCCAATATACAACATGATAAATCCTCAAAATAAAACATAATAAATCATCAACTAGACTTAAGCAAAATATGAGATGAAAAAGGATGACAATATGCATAATCCTCAATCAATATTCAATGTTCATGCCCCAAGTCTAGCCTATGCTAAAAGTGGCCTCACAATGCAAAAAGTCCTCTAATCTCCAAGTGCTCATCCTATATGCCTCTTGCCCACAGCTCCAGCCCCACTAAAACTACCTGAAATAATGCCCCAAACACGGGGTGAGATATATGAATATATCTCAGTAATCCAGAGGTTCTGGAGATTACTCCACCCAATGGCTCACTCAGATGTAAGTCAACAATGAACTATAACAATAAAAAAGGGATAAAGCAAGAGATTTAGTGAAGTAGGAATGCATAGGGAGTAAAAATACGATGAAGCTGGAATGGTCGAAGCCAAAATCACGCAACATCCATTGGCCTCGGCATATAGCCTACGGGTTCTCATCCAAGGAAGTGCTCCCAGAACACCAACCAAGGCACCCACCACCAATACACCCGAGACATTCCTAGAGTGTTTCTCAACGGATAACAACTCCATAACCTTAGGTCAACTGGAACTCCCTCACGGAGACCTATCCAGTGAAAGTCCGTAACGCCCGAAGGCAACTATCTACTGGCCAGAGACACGGTACATCCTATGTACCCAATATACATACATATATGCATGAGCATGTTATAACACATCATCAACATACACCTATAACCACTACCCCCAAGGGCATGGTGGAGCACAAACAAGGATTAGCCCCAATACCAAAGGATTACCTTGTTGAAGCTCCCTCTCTATGTAACTCCAATGCAAGGTACAACCGAGCTTGGTCCAACCAGAAATGCCTACACACTAGTCATTCCCATATCAATTAGAACCACATACAACCATACATTTGGCTATTCAAGTATTCATGCAAATTGTCATAAACACTTACCACAATCCTTTCGGTCAAGGACCAAAGGCAATCCACCAAGCTCTCAGTTCAAAATTCGTGGGTGGCAACCTATAATGATCACATAAGGATCATCAACACAATGGTGCAGCCAAATCAAAATACAAAGCACCACACTCCCAAATAAACACCTAGGTTCGGCCATAATGGCCAAAAATGCAAGGTCATGTTGTTAATTTTATTTCAAAGTTCCAATAGCTTCCTAAGCTTACCACAACACTAATTCAAGTCCTTAATCCCATTCAATTACCATTCAACACCAACTTTCCCAATTTTCCTCTTTTAGGCCAATCCAACACTTAGGCACATCCAAGGGTTTCAATTCCAATCCACATGCATCAAATCAACATACAACCTAATTAAACTTAGCTCACAATCACGCAACACCCATTACATGATTTTTACATCATCCATTCTTATTTCTCCTACATAGCCGAATTCTTCATGCATGCATACCAAAGGATTTTTAATTCGATTCAACGCTTCCACACATCATACAATCCTATAATTAACTCATACAAATACTCCACAACTCAATTACACAATCCCACAACATATCCATTTCACAAAGTCTTGCATACTCATCATAAAATTGCCTAAGTTATCAAACTTTTCACCAATAATTTCTATGAGCTCAATCATCATAAAACATCATTCTAAGACACTTTTATCTAATACACATTTTCAATTTGAGGTCCCCAACCATATCAATCCATACAAGCATGCTTTAGGGTTCATAAATCAAGTCCAATGAATCAAACAATGAAATGTGTTGAAACTTACTTACAATCAAGGTCTAGGACTCCTCCACACAATACCAAAGCAATGGAGGATCAAACAACTCCAAGAACACCAATTTTCCTCAATAATTCGTGGCAATGGGTGTCAAATTTCTCTCAAACTAGAGGGTTTCAAGGCTTGGAATTGGAAGTAGCATAGTTGGGTTTGGATGGTTGTTTACTTAAAGTTTGATCGCAAACTTTGTTGATTTTGGTGGCTAAATTGTCAAGAACAAAGCAAATCAAATTTTGCCCTCCAAGAACACCATGGATGCGGGTTTGTGGAGAAGAGAGGAGAGAAGGAGAGAGTGAATAGTGACTATGCACATATGGCTTTGTCCACTTAAGTGGGGTGGGTCCCACTTCCACCTCACGTGATTCAAATAAATTTAAATCTCCCGCTTAAATCACTAAATGTCCATTAATTTCTATACTATTTAGAAACTTCAATTTTTAACATTTACTAATGTCCTTTAATTGCCCTTGATAAGATGAATCCGGAGTTTTCCGATCATTCGGTGAAATCACAGATTTAAGCTGTTATAAACACTGTGGGCACGCTTCCCCAAAACCCTAACTTCATTCAATTTTCACCAGAAATTATAATTCCTAGTCTTATATACCATTTATAACTTATTTCCAAACCTATAGCTCGTAATTCATTCAAAAACTTGCCTAACCACTCAAATTTCATTCGGAATCCATTTCCAGGGTTAGTTTTCCCTTTTGAGACATTCTACTCAAATTTCATTTCTTAGGGTTACATATTGGCAATTTACTGTTTTACCCTTTTTACGTATTTTGACTCTGAATTCAGGATTTTCACTAATCCTACCCTTTAATCCACATTTTGAAACATAATTATGTGTCTTAGAATTACGAGGTGTTATACATCACAACCGGGTTAGGGATGAACTAATTTTGGTTCACAATAATAAAATAAACAAAATCAGAACTAAAACGATGGCTTTGGGTCTCAACAGAATTGGGTTCTAATTTCAAATTTAAATCAATAAAATTCCAGCAACTCGTTTCTGACTTTGGCTCCGATTTCGACCATCTTCCTGACCGAATTGGGTTTTCTTGTCCTTAGCATTTGTAGACCTCTGAGTTATCTTTAAAACGCAACAAGAACAAAGTCGATCGGACACCTGTGGATTGAGATACTGTCAAAATACTAAAGTAACGTAAAGCTGGAAATTAATGACGAAAATAAATTAAACCCAATAAACAACCAAAAATATAATTTAACCCAAAAGACCATTATTTTCATTCCAAATACTCCTAAAATACTAATCAAGAGTGATAAATAAGTGCAATAAAATATTCATTATCAAGCGCCCAAAAAAAGGAAAGCCTAATCCTAATTCCTAAGCATTGAGGTCATTATAAATATTATCTTCATAACTTTCTAAATAAGCTTTTCGTGAGAGAAGATCAAACTGGGATTCGTAGAGATTCACCACGCCTTCATTGCGATGGAGTTTGGGTAAGCCTTTATGATATCTTTTGTTTTTTGTTTTGTTTGTCATGTCTTGCTAAAGTCTTTTGTAGTTAGGGCTAGTTGGAATCCTTTTGAATCTTGAATTAATTTATTTTTTTCTCTCAATATAATGTTCTTGTTTTCATGTTGCGCCATTATTCTATTTATCATTTTTAATTCTTTTGTGAATTGGCCAATCACAGAGGGATACTTGAGTTATGCATGACAATAAGAATGTTGGTATATAATTCTGATATGCATAAACTGCCAAGTTTTGTTTGATCTAGAGATAGACTAATAAAATCTACACGGTTGTTAATTCATTGCTCTTAATACATGACCTAAGATGGCTTACTAAGGAATTATAGAATTGAAATACTAAGGGATTAAGTTTCGATTAATTTAAGGATGAATTGTTTGACAACATAAGGTTGAATGTTAATTGAGAGAGGAAGTAGATTAGCTAGGAGAAAATTGAGAGGAATCGAAACCCTAATTGCGTGTTCTATTATTGATTTTCAACCCAACTTTTAATTTGAATTCTTTTTCTTTGCAATTAATTGTTATTTAGCAATTGGTCCTTTATAACTATTATTCAAATCAATCTCATAAATCTCTTTCCAATTAATCCAACTTTGGTAGACCGGTGAACATAATGCTTGGTAGATCAATCATCGTGAAAATGATACTTTTCATATCACTTTAATATTTGAACGACCGGTACACGCGTGACAACAACTTGAGAGACACTTATTACAAAAATCGACTCTAATATTTTACATATAGATAAATAGAATAAAATATTACATTGAATCGAAACATAATCTTAGATAAGCGAAAATGAGAACCACCTATTGATCATATTATAAACTTCCCTGGGTTTAAATGTTTGGGCCACGTGTCCAGCGCCCTGCGTTAACATTAAAATGACCAAAGACAAATCAAGTTAATTCCCAGAAAAAGAAAATTGCTAATTAAGTACTAAAAAAACAATTTGCTTATAATTAAATTGATACAAATAACTTAGAATTGCATTCCCCAATTAAGGATTGTACTTGCCTTCACGGTCACGTATGTTAGGAAGTGGTCTTCTTTCATTTTGTACATTTCTGTGAATCTGTGAAAAATTTCAAGGACTACGTAATTAATATAAGGGCACACACAGTTTCTTTTTCACCAAAAAGGAAGATATAGAATTACGAACAATGAATGATGTAAAGACTAAGAGTCAGCCCAATTTATTATTAGGGGCATAATAAATAAAAATAAACCAGGAAAGATATATATTAGGAGAGACCAACTATATAATTGTGTAATTGTTAGCATATTTTGTGAGGGTATAACCCCCCAATTTGATATTGGTGAATCACTTTCATATTATAGGGCAAATCTCAGTACACAAAGCTTCCTGATTTGAGAGAGTAAGAATAAAGGTTGATTGTACGCAACATTATCCTTGTATTTTCACAAAGAAATTGTTGTTCAAACTTGAACTCGTGACCTTCCGGTCACAAGGAACAACTTTACCGCTACTTCAAGGCTCGCCCTCCAATTTCGCAGTATATATCTAAAAATTGGTTATGATAATTGATAAATTAATTGACGAGTTTTCATATAAATTTTATCTCAGTATTTTCATATAACTTTTCAGACACACACATGCAGTAGGTCCTGCTCCGAGTAAATTCTACATGTAGAATGAGACCTACTCCATACTAAGGTGTCCCCAAATTACTTAGCATTATACTTAAAAGTTTACAGCTTAATTACCCGGCAACTTGACCATCAACAAACCATGCACGCCATTTGTCACGTATGCTCATGTTGAATGACTTTATCCAATATTCCGTACTCAGGTGTGTTATAGACATGTCAAGAGCAGAACTGCAATTATAAGCTAAAAAATTGGTATGAACAGATACAAAGCTGCATCATTTCAAATCCTATAATGATTCAATGAATGTAATTCAATAGATCGGAACACGTCGTACTAGTATATAGATAACACAAAAGAAAAAGAGAAAGAAATCAAGAAACACTCATGATATTTTAATCTCTTCTCAAAAACATTATTGTGTCCCAAGTTACCTGTAAACAAGAGCTTCGATGTTGGCATTAGTGAGATTCCGATAATAATCCACAGCGCTGCGTATAGTTGTCTTGTATGCCATAGTCCTGTTGCATCTCAAGAACTCCTTCTTAGTTCCCTATTTTGATGACATAGTTGAGTTAATTGCTTAGCTCCATGAACAATTTTAATTAGTTTCATTATGTAATCCTTAAAATATAAATAACTCAATGCAACATTACCTTTCTTACATGAAGTGCCTTCCACACATTTCCATCATTTGCCCATGTGTCAATAAGGATGTGATCATAACTCTAATAGACAGTTAAAACTTAAAAGTTAGCTCTGCTACCTAGTCTTATGAATCATGAATTTATTTCTTTTTGTCTCATTAAATGAATAATAATAACTAAATAATTGACTTAAATTTACTTAACTCTACACCAGAATGCTGAACGATCTTGAACTGATTGTATAATTGCTAGGTTCATACCAGGCGTAGTAATACAAAGAGGTTCCATAATTTGTTGCTCGTTTATATAACGAACTAGCTGCAAATCAATGGGTTACTTAATGACTTTTCATTTTATGCAGAATTATATCAATTTGAGTAGACCAAATAAATGCACAATTAAAACTGCAGTGTAGAACACTAACCTCGGAATAAACTTCATGATCTGAGACGCACTTTGTGTTTTCCGGATCAATGTTTACATAATTGCCGTTACAATTTTCTTTCATCGACTGCAAAAATGTTGAGTTTTCCCGTATATATGTTAGGTGACACGTGAATATAAAAGCATAATCAAGTTCATAATTAGATGCAAAGAAAGAAGATTTGAATGATCTTTTTGACCCTCTTTTAAAAAAACTGTCATGTCCCCATCTTCCCAAACTTTACATTTTCTCAAATTATGTATCACCATGTTCCTATTTGACCATTACTTGCTTCAGTAAATGAGTCATTCACTTGAGTAAATCACTTACCAAGGAATAGAGTTTGATTAAACTTTTTCAAATAAAGGTAAATTGATATATAATTAAAGAAGAGGGACAAAGTTATAAATTGATTTTAAAATAGGGGCAAAATAATCAATCAAGCAATAGCACGACATTAGTTTTGTTGTACAAAAATTGACTCTTTTGAACAATTGGATAATTAGACAATGATGACAACATAACCTCATAGAGTTCTTCTGGTATAAGACCCATATGGTATGCAAATAAAACTTTCATGTTCTTGTCTTGATACACGTCAACGGATGGGCTTGCAATCACATAACCCTAATGAGAAATTAAATGAGATCATTAGTTATAAAGAGTAGTTTAGAAAATATCTAGCATAACAGAAAAATACTCCCAAAAAGGGTTTTGTCCTTTTGTACTTTGATGTTGATGAGTGGCACGCTTCTTGCTTTGTAACCTGCCCTTAAAGGAAGCATTGAAGAAATTCAAAACGACAAAGATATTCACTAAGGCCAAATTAGCCTATCAAATTAACATTGTTTATTATACAGTATTTACCTTCATATACTTTTTGAACAAGAGGACCAGTTGTTAATCCTGAATATGAGCCACCACCAACGTAAAATGGATTTGAGCTAAACTTTGGATGATCGATAAACCACTACATTGAAAGTGAAACTTATTACAAGAGATGGAAAAATCATTCCCAAAATGTTAGATGCAAAATTGTTCTGACAAAAATGTTAGTTGTTTCATAATTAAGAAGTCATAGACTTTTTATGCTATATAATAAAAGGGGCAGGGTGTATTTACAAACTTTTTTGTTTACAAGCTCTTACAAACTACATTATATTCTCCTGGGAGAATACAAATTTTTGCAAACTACAATATGTATTACAGTTTGCTGCTAGCTCCTTTTCTCTATGATCCACTCTGATGATCATTCCCTGATGGAGCTATGGGATTGTTTATTCCGTTTTACTTTCTGTTACTAGTTTGTTATTATAACAGTTTCTGTTAGTAGTTTTTGTTAGTAGTCAGTTTAAGTTTTCCCGCGTCTTTAGGTTGTAGCTCATGCATATAAGAGTAGTAGAGGTTAGTTCTTTTGTTAAGCTTTTCATAATTCTTTTCTCAATCAATGAATATTCAGTTTAATCCTTCAGATCTCTCCGTTCTCTTTGGATTTGATATGGTATCAGAGCTTTGAAAAGAGCTCTGGTATTGCATTTCTTTCCTTTTTCTTCTTCGAAAGTTTATCCTCCATGGCAAACCAGACTTCTCTTCCTGATTTTCTAACAAATCCCGCAAATCCACTGTACCTACATTCGAGTGAGAGTCCCTCGGTTGTGCTTGTTAATCCAATTCTTGATGGTAAAAACTACCATACCTAGCTTAGAGCCATGAAAATGGCTTTGCGGTCCAAGAACAAGCTCTCTTTTGTTGATGGAACGTTCGTCATTCCTGGAACTGCAGATTTAACTTTCCAGGCATGGGACCGGTGCAACACTATGGTTCTGTCTTGGTTACATAATTCGATTCATCCATCGATTGCTAAATCAATTCTTTGGATTGAAAAAGCTCACGAAGTTTGGAAGGATCTTGAAGAAAGATTCTCACAATCGGATATCTTCAAGATAGCTGATATACAAGAGGACATTCATCGTCTTCATCAAGGTGATTCCTCGGTTAGTGATTTCTTTATTGAGCTTAAGACTCTTTGGGATGAACTGGATAATCTCCAGCCATTACCAAAATGTGTTTGTGGAGCGTCTGATAAATTGAAGAAATCCAGAGAGCAAGATCAAGTGATTAGGTTTCTAAAAGGTCTCAATGACCAATTTTCCCATGTACATTCTCAAATAATGCTCATTGAGCCATTGCCTAACATGAATAAGGCATTCTCTCTAGTGTCTCAGCAAGAACGCCAGATGAATATAGAACAAGGTGTTTCAGGAGAAGTTTCAAATGGATCAAAAGCATATGTAGTTGATCAGCAGCGAAATCGTACAGCACCTTCCTTTGGTAGAGGTAGATGATATGCTCCCAGCATATATACTTTTATAGATCAAAAAAGCATGGAATCAGATCTAAAACTGTGTATAAAGGTGTATATGTGGTGAAATTATTGAATAAAAATTGTCAGACACTCTCTCACTCAAATTCTTCATGTTTATAGGAGAAAAAGGTCAAATAAAGGAGCAGGAAGAAAATCAGACAGAAGCTCCACGCTTGGAGCGTTCAAATTCAACGCTTGAAGCGTAGGAAAAGACCCAAGACAGTGAGTCTACGCTTCAAGCGTAGAACCCTACGCTTGAAGCGTAGACAAGGAGAAAACAGACAGAAGCTCCATGCTTGGAGCGTGGATCCTGCGCTCCAAGCGTAGGGTTGAAATGGACAGCTGTCAGTTGCGAGGAAAGGAGAATTCTGAGGTGTATAAAAAGGGCACAAGGCAACCCTAAAGACACATTTTTTCATTCAGGACAAATTCTAGGTCATTCGGAGGAGGAAGCTCTGGAGATTGGGAGAGGAATATCTTCTTCTACCTTTCTGTAGTTCTTGTATTTGGATGTTTTATTTGAATATTGGATTTTAGCCATGATAATGGTTGGCTAGAACCTCTTTGTTGTGGTTAGGGTCACGAACCCTTGTGAACCCCTGATACAATGGATTGAGTTTTTATTGATATATTTATCCTGTGAATTTCGTTCTATTCTGATCGTATTGTTATTGTTGTTATTAGATCCGATCAATCTAGTAGTTGATAATAAATCTGAGGATTAGGGCCAACAAGAGGAATCTGCGGTCTTTAATCCAGAAAGGGAATAGAACGACGGTATGAACATGATCTAGGGATAGACATGATTCATATTGTAGATGTTTTAATTATCGATCTTTATGCTTGATCTCATATAGGACACCTCAAGGAATTAGGGTTCTATATGAGATTAAAAGGTTAATTCTTCAAGGGATTGAGAATTAACTACTGATACTTTAATCAAACCTATAGAAGAGGAAGAGAAGGTTGAACGGGAGGAGAAGTCTGAAAAAGAAACTGAAAAGTCTCCTGAAATTTTGAAACCGGCTGATGATGTGAAGGAGCAAGCTACTCTTCCAAAAGAAAAATTTGAACTTAGTGAAGAGCATCTTATGAAAATGACACCTTATCCTGGAAGGTTGAAGCCAGAATTGAAAGCAAAAAGCTATGACAGATTTCTTGAGATTTTCAAGAAGTTGCATGTGAACATTCCGTTTGCTGAAGCATTGGCTAATATGCCAAATTATGCAAAATTCATGAAAGATCTCCTCTCCAGGAAGCATAAGCTACAAGAGTGTCAGACAGTTGCACTTACTGAGAAGTGCAGTGCCATTATCACTAGGAAGTTTCCTCCTAAACTTCGTGATCCTGGAAGCTTCAACATTGAAATTGAAATTGGAGATACAAAGATTGGCAAAGCTTTGTGTGATTTAGGGGCGAGCATTAATCTGATGCCCTTATCTGTCTGTAAAGCCTTGGGGATTACTGAATTGAAGCCTACTTTGGTTTCTCTTCAGCTTGCTGATAGATCCTTAAGGAAGCCAAGTGGTATAGTCGAAGATGTCCTTGTAAAAATTGACAAGTTCATCTTTCCGGCTGATTTTATTGTGCTTGATATGGAGGTAGAAAATGAAATGCCTCTCATATTGGGTAGACCTTTCCTGGCCACAGCCCGTGCAATGATTGATGTAGAGCAGGGAAAGCTGGTGCTAAGGATGAATGAAGACACAATCACTGTCAATGTCTTTGATGCAATGAAAAGACCATATGATGATAGTGATTGTTTTGAAATTAATGTCTTAGAAGAGGTGGTACATGAAGATAAAACTCCCTTGCAAGAATTGACTGTTGAATTGCAAGAGAGAGATCATATCCCTTTTGAGGAAGACATTAAAGCTGCTGATGAGTTGCTTGAACAGAAGACATCTGACAAAGAAATAGGTGCTCCTAAAGTTGATCTTAAGGAGTTACCTCCTACTCTAAAGTATATGTTCCTGGGGGATAATGAAACATATCCAGTGATCATAAATAACAGGTTATCTGCTGATGATGAGAAGAAACTAAAACAAGTTCTTTTAAAGCACAAGACTGCTTTAGGATGGTCCATGGCTGATCTAAAGGGTATAAGTCCTTCCTTCTGTACGCATAAAATTCTCATGGAGAATGATATCAAACCTGTAAGGCAGCCTCAGAGGAGATTAAACCCCATGATGAAAGAAGTAGTGAGAAAAGAAGTGGTCAAACTTCTTGATGCAGGTATGATTTATTCAATATCAGATACTGCATGGGTAAGCCCTGTACAAACCGTGCCAAAGAAAGGGGGTGTCACTGTGGTGAAGAATGATAAGGATGAGCTAATCTCTACCAGGACAATTACTGGCTGGCGGATGTGTGTTGACTATAGAAGGCTTAATGAAGCAACTAGGAAGGATCATTTTCCTCTCCCTTTTGTGGATCAAATGCTAGAAAGGTTGGCGGGTCATTCTTATTATTGTTTTCTTGATGGATACAGTGGTTATAATCAAATTGCAGTGACTCCTGAAGATCAGGAGAAGACAGCATTCACTTGTCCTTTTGGCGTTTTTGCCTATAGGAGGATGCCGTTTGGACTATGCAATGCACCTGCTACTTTTCAGAGGTGCATGTTATCAATTTTCTCAGATATGGTAGAAAAGTTCTTGGAGGTATTCATGGATGACTTTTCGGTCTTTGGCTCTTGTTTTGATGATTGCTTATGCAACTTATCTAAAGTACTGAAAAGATGCCAAGAGACAAACCTGGTTCTCAACTGGGAGAAATGTCACTTCATGGTCCAAGAAGGCATTGTGCTTGGACACAAAATTTCTAAGGAAGGTATAGAAGTTGATAGAGCAAAACTGATGCTCATTGAAAAACTACCTCCTCCAATTAATGTTAATGGAGTGAGAAGTTTCCTTGGTCATGCTGGCTTTTATAGAAGATTCATCAAGGATTTCTCTAAAATTGCCAAGCCACTAAGTCAACTTCTAATGAAAGACAATGAGTTTGTT
Organism: Gastrolobium villosum; assembly: GCA_032173675.1. Classification (NCBI taxonomy): domain Eukaryota; kingdom Viridiplantae; phylum Streptophyta; class Magnoliopsida; order Fabales; family Fabaceae; genus Gastrolobium; species Gastrolobium villosum. The sequence goes on from JAVKPL010010015.1 coordinate 36,642, forward strand.
TTCAATGATGCTTGCCTTAAAGCATTTAATTTGCTAAAGGAAAAGCTCACTACTGCTCCTGTCTTGGTATCTCCTGATTGGAGTATGCCGTTTGAGTTGATGTGTGACGCTAGTGATCTTGCTATTGGTGCTGTTCTTGGGCAGAGAAGAAACAAACTGTTGCATGTAATTTACTATGCTAGCAAAGTTCTGAATGAAGCACAGGTGAACTATGCAACAACAGAGAAGGAGATGCTTGCTGTGGTCTATGCACTTGATAAATTTAGACCATATCTCCTCGGTGCCAAGACCATCATCTTCACTGATCACGCAGCCATAAAGTATTTGATCTCTAAACAAGATGCCAAACCACGACTGTTAAGGTGGATGTTGTTGTTCCAAGAATTTGATTTAGAGATAAAAGACAAGTCGGGGATGGAGAATAAAGTTGCTGATCACTTGTCAAGAATCCGAGAGAAGAACCTGCAAGATGATCCTGCTATAGAGATCAACGATTCTTTTCCGGATGAACAAGTTCTTACAATCTCTTTGAATTTGTCTGAAAAACCAATTTTTGCATTGCATGTGGAACCATGGTTTGCTGATTTTGTAAATTTTAAGGTAATCAAGAAAATACCTCCTAATTTCACAAAGCAACAAGTGAAAAAGTTCTTATATGATGCTAGGAGGTATGTATGGGATGATCCATTCCTGTATTTCCAATGTGTTGATGGAATCTTGAGAAGATGTGTATCAGAGTTGGAAATCAAGGGAATTTTATGGCATTGTCACAATTCTGATTATGGTGGCCATTTTGGTGGAAACAGAACTGCCCAAAAGGTGTTGCAAAGTGGGTATTATTGGCCTACACTTTTCAAAGATGCCAGAGAATATGTTGAAAAGTGTGAAAGATGCCAGAAGACAGGGAACATTTCCCGTAAAGATGAAATGCCTCTAAACACTATTATGGAGGTAGAATTATTTGATTTATGGGGGATTGACTTCATGGGACCATTCCCATCTTCCTATTCCAACCAATATATTTTGGTAGCTGTTGACTACGTTTCTAAGTGGGTTGAGGCAACAGCTCTTCCTACTAATGATGCCAAGGTGGTTGTGAATTTCCTGAGGAAGAATATTTTTACCAGGTTTGGAGTGCCGAGAGCAATCATAAGTGATGGAGGCTCTCATTTTTGTAATAAGCAGTTTGAGAATCTGTTAGCCAAGTATGGTGTCAGGCATAAGGTTGCTACGCCTTATCATCCGCAGACTAGTGGCCAAGTGGAAGTTTCCAACAGGGAACTGAAGCGAATCCTTGAAAAGACTGTTAGTATTTCTCGGAAGGATTGGTCGAAGAGACTGGATGATGCACTGTGGGCATACCGAACTGCATACAAGACTCCGATAGGAATGTCTCCCTATCAGCTTGTGTACGGGAAAGCTTGTCACTTACCTGTGGAGCTTGAACATAGAGCCTTTTGGGCTATTAAATTCTTAAACTTTGATGCCACAGCAGCTCTTGAGAAAAGAAAGTTTCAACTGTTAGAGCTTGATGAGTTTAGGAATTCGGCTTTTGAAAGCTCCAGAATTTATAAAGAAAAGGCTAAGAAGTACCATGATAGCAAAATTGTGCACAAGGAGTTTGAGCCTGGCCAGCAGGTGTTGTTGTACAACTCCCGATTGAAACTTTTTCCAGGGAAGTTGAAATCCAGGTGGACAGGACCTTTTGTGGTTAAAAAGGCCTTTCCATATGGTACTGTTGAAATATCTTCCATGGAGGAAGACAGACCCTTCAAGGTCAATGGCTCTAGGTTGAAGTTCTTCCATGGAGGACCAGTGGTGAAACAGGTTGTGGCCTTGCGCCTTAAATCCATTGCAACTTAAATGAGGTAACCGTCAGGCTCGGGACGTTAAACACGCGCTTGTTGGGAGGCAACCCAACATTTCTATCCTTTTATTTCTATCTTGTTTTCCATTATTTAATTTTAGGTACCCAGAAAAAAAAATTTTAAAAAAAGAGAGAGAGAGAAAAATCCAGTGAGTCTACGCTTGAAGCGTAGAACTCTACGCTTCAAGCGTAGAGCAAATAAAAAGGAACAGTGGGTCTACGCTCCAAGCGTAGAACCCTACGCTTCGAGCGTAGAAAAGGTGAGTAAACAGAGGCTGAGCGCTCCAAGCGTAGGAACCTACGCTGTCAGCGCAGGAAATTCAAGAGGACAGTAGTCCTACGCTTCAAGCGTAGAACCCTACGCTTGAAGCGTGGGATTGGAATTCGGAAGGTCAGAGGCAGAGGGTCTACGCTTCAAGCGTAGGACCCTACGCTTGAAGCGTAGATGGGGAATATGGAACGACATGGGACAGTATGTCTACGCTTGAAGCGTAGAACTCTACGCTTCAAGCGTAGAACAGGGTTTAAGTTGTAAACCCTATTTCTTCCTCCCCCAGCGCCGCGCACACTCCATTTTCCCTCTTCTCTTTCTTTTTCTTCTTCTCTCCCTCTCCTTCCATTTTCATATTTTCATCTCCTCCCACACACCATACACCACCACACATCCTTCTCCTTCTCCTTCCCCTTTCATCCTTCCCCTCTTCGCCACCCACCAACACCACACACACACAGCCACCATAACTAACCTCCTACCCCCTCTTATCACCGCATGTCACCACCCTACCACCACTGTTCAGTGGCATTTGTTCTTGGGTGCGAAATTCTGGGATTGAGAGCTAGGTTGCTATATTTTTTTTCATCAAAATGGCTGGAGACAAGGTAACCATCTATTATCTTTTTTCTCATTACTTGATGATGATTGCAAGTGTAGGAGAGGTATGATCTCAATATTTTAAATTGATTGCATGTGGTATGTGTTTGTTCACATTGGGATTGAGTGCTGGTAATATGCTGATTGACTTTTGCTGAAAATATGCGGTGCCATTTTTGTATAGATGCAAATTGTTCAATAATAATGCTGGTGTTAGTCATGTAGTGTCTTGATACAACTGTTGATTCGCATGATTAATGGGGTTGGGACTGTTGATATGAGTTGATGGTTGAGATTAAATCTGGGAATTAAGCTGAATGTTGTCATGAAAAGTGAACTGAATCTTTCTGCTGATAATATTTATTATGCCACCATGTATTGGGAACTTTTCTGATTTTCAGGAAAAAAGGATGAAAAAGGGTACAGAAGGGTCATCTGTTACTAAAAGACCCCGCACCAACTTTGACTCCAGAAGGTTTTTGTCTGCTGAAAAGCAAGACTTTTATGAAACCAAGCTGCAGAATAAAAATGTGATTAAAGAGAGGGGGTTTGATTTGGGAAATCTCCTGCTCTTTAATGATATTTATTCAGTTGTCCAAAGGAGACGATGGAGGACACTGGTGACCTTCCCACAGGACAGTTCTGGGCGAATCCTCAGAGAATTCTTAGCCAATGCTGATAAGGCAACTGTCAATGCCACCCGAAAGAGCTGGGTGAGAGGGAAGGAAGTACCCTTTGATGCTGAAACAATTGAAGAATTCCTGCAAACATCATACGATCCTACTGTTGAGTGCGAATTTGTCCGAATCTGTACTAGATGCAGCCTTCGGAAGGATATTATCGGGAAGAGATGCCTCTCATGCTGATGAGATGAGTATGGTTTCCATTCTCTGAATAGAAATTTAGAGGTTGTCGGTCTCACCAATAACACCGGAAAAATTCACTAACTCTCTAAAATGAGGCTATCAGTTGGCATACTAAACAAAAGTGATGTCAATGGAAATTGCTGAGGACAGTGAAAATCTCAAAGATTAGGCCAATGTCAAAGCCCGAATTTTGAAAATTTTGGCATCATGTGGTATTAGTAGATTTTCTTCACCAATGTTTTGCTGTCTGAATTGTGTGCTAGAATACATGATATGCCTCTATATCTTTTTCGAGAATCTAAGTCCTTGAAATCATAGCCTTTGAGATCTGAGCCTAGGACAGGAATTTTTTTCCAGAAAGGTTCACTGTGGTAACACTCTAGAACTTGGTCTGTTTCTCTACAAGGCATGCATTTTAACTGATATGATAAGGCAGTTTGTTCTTGATAGCCCTGGCCATATAGCTCACCTATATATAATTATTTTTCCATTGTTATCCCCTTGAGCCAAGCCTGTTGATTTATAATTTACCGGAATGTTGCTTAGCCTATATCCATGCTTTAATTTACCCGAGTGAGATTGAATTGCTGATTCTTCTCAAAGAGAAAAGAAAATGTCTAAGGTAAGCTCCACTAAACTAAGAAAATTGAAAGGGAAAAGAAAAGAAAAAAAGAGAGGAAGAAACAGAAAAATTCAGAAAAAGGAAAAGAAAAATGCGGGTGGAGCATTGTGAATAAAAGTGGTCAACATAAATGACTTGCAGGAAATTCTGTGGGCAAGTTAGTGGAGCAAAACTGATGAGTTGAAATTGTATAAATTATGTTGTCTTCAGTTTTTCAATCTCATAGTTGTTTGAAGCCACTTTCCATATAAATTACAGCGAATATAG
>JAVKPL010010016.1:0-41510 GCA_032173675.1 Gastrolobium villosum
ACATGTCGACATTAATTCTATTTATACACAATGACAACAGAAAAGAGGATGCTGAACTCATATTCCCTCTGTTTTTCTTTTTTTCTTTTTGGGCTTGGCTTTAGAGTAGAATGGAAAACAATACATGGAGAGGGTGCTTTTATATAGTTTTTTTTTTTATACAGCTTTTATATAGGCTTTCATACTATAACAGGAGTGAGGAGAAGCTGAGACTTACCTACCACTCTAGAAATTCCGTTGAACATGGATGTTAATTGTAGTATGACAACTATTTAAAAATTTAACTTATAAAAACTTATTATGCAATAAATCAAACCAGAAAATTTTAGTAACAGTTCAAGGTATGTATCCCAGATATTTTATTATTATATTGAAACTTGTTTTGCTATGTTTTAATTTTCTACCTTTGATAAACTAACTTTGCTTTGTGTACATAATGGTAGATACTTCTTCAGGAGAAATTGTGACTCTGAAAATGCAAGCAAATCAGATTTGGCATTTGGAAAAAACTAAAAAAGTTATCGTTGAACTCAATGGTAACGGACAAGGCAATGACAATGGTGCAAACTTACTTGTGAGGTTTCTTGGTAAGCTTGCTCAAAACTCAACAATTTGTCCAATATCAGTTGAAAAATGGAATTGGATGCCAGAAGACAATAACCGCCAACAATGGAATTATATTGAGGTGATTATCTAAATTTCCAGCAATTTAATTTAATTTAATTTAGTGTCTCTCTTGTCATTAAAGATTGATTTATGCATATAATATTTGAAGGAAAATTTTGAGTTTGATTATGCTGGTGGGATCAAATGGGCTATGAGCACCTTAGGTCAAAGATGGAAGGCCCACAAATATAGGTTAAGGTGTAAGAATTTTTATCCTAATAAAAGTAAGGAGGATATACTTGCTAATCCTCCTCCAGATGTTAATTGTGTTGATTGGACTGCTTTTGTGCATCACTATAAGGATGATAAGATGAAGGTAAACATTCTTTATAGGAAATTCTTTTACTTTATGCATATCTTGAAAAACTTGGTATATTATGATTATCATATTTTAAAATTATAGGCGCGAAGTATACAAAACACACAAAGTCGTAAGAAGCTTAAAGTCTCACATGCTGGCGGTAGTAAAAGCAATGCAAGGAGAGGCCGTGAAATGGTAAAAGCATATTTATTGCAATCCCAATGTCAACTCTGGTATTTTATTATTATTATTATGTTACTTTGGCATGACAATTCAATATATACTGGATCCAAGTTGTTTTATACAAAACTTACAATGTGAGTATTTTATTGGTTTCTTTATGTTACTTCTAATTATAAATTTAAAGCTGCTACTGTATTCATTTCTGGGTAGCTTTACTATTTACTCTTTTCTTATTCTTTCCAATTTCAATGAACCCATTATTGCAAGAATGTTAGTAACATATCATCTTTGACAATTTATTTTTTTATCAATGACATTAGGAGACACAATTGGGAAGACCTGTATGTCGAGCTGAGGTTATTTTATCAACTTTATTGAAGAAGGACGGAAGCTACGTAAATGAAGAAGGGAAGACTTTGGTTGTAAGTAAATAATAATACAATAACTTGTTGATGAATTTTGCTGAAGAGAAAGTGTTCTTCCTGATGTGTATTTGTTGGCTGGCTTTAACTATTTTGTAGGAAAAGATATTAGAGCACCTATCTCAAGATCAAGAGCGTGCCGCCACTATAGGTGTTCCATCAAAGGTATTAGCTTATCCTGATGATGCTATTGGAAAGGTATATGGAGCTGAGCCTCCAGGTCGGGTGCGTGGCTTAGGCGCTGGTGTTTGCCCCTCCAATGTTTTTGGAATGCCAAGACATTCTATTGGTTTTACCAATTTTGGTAGTTCCAGTCAACAATGTGTTGAAGACTTGAAGAAACATGTACAATCTTTGGAAATAAAGTTGGATGGATATGAAGAGATAAAGGTTGGATATGAAGAGACCAAGATTGCATATGAAGAGACCAAGGAGCAGCTTGTGCAAACTCAAAAGCAATTGGCTTCTCTTCACAAATTTCTACTAGATAAATTTGGAAGTGAGTTAGCTACTTTCAACCAATATGTTTTACCCTCTTTGTTATAATTGGTTAGAAACTTAGATAATTTTGTTTTTTTTTTAAATCATTTGCAAGCTTTATTTCTTCTCTTTCTTATCATGAAGCTAAATTCTTTTGGTTTTTGTGCAGTTGTAATAGAGTAAATAGCACTTCAAAGGACTAGGATGCATAGAAGAACAGGTCCTTGAAGATTGATATTTGCAAAGAGCTATACTTTTAGTTTAGGAGAGTGATTCATGGAAAATAAATGATATTTTGAACAATTAGAGATAATCACTATATTTTTCTTCAATTACCCAAATTGGTTCACTGCCTGAACATTTTCTTTTTTGGAATTAGACAATGAGGTATTCTGAGTGTTGAACTAATATGGGGAAGATATTTACCCCTCCATGAGATACTTATGGTGAGATTTGAAATGCTTGTAAAATCTGCCAGTGTAGGTCAATTAAGCCATGAAATACTTATGGTTCACTACTTGTAAATTTTTTTTTTTCCTGATACATACATGTTCTGAGTGTTTCACTATTATATGAAAAATGTTTGTTAACATCAAATTATGTACACATAATACCTCAGGGAAAATTTGCGTCATTAAAGGGTGTATCATGTTATTTTTTAAATTACATACTAAATAATAAAAGTAATTTTTAATATTTTTTATTTTTATAAGATTAATAAAAAAAACGTAATATTATTAAATTAAAAAAAAATCATATATTTATCCACATTAATGAATGTGGTTAAAAAAAAATCAGACATAATTAGCCACATTTTTTTAATGTGGCAAGCTATAAAATTTAACCACATTTATAAAGTGGTTAAATTAATAATAACTGTGGCTAAAAAGTGGCTACCACACTCAATCAAAATGTGGCAAAGTGAATAAAATAATGTGGCTAAATTATTGCAACACCTATTTTAACCACATTTAATCAAAATGTGGTAAAGTTTATTAGCCAAATTTTTTATCATTGTTTGCCACATTTTTGAATGTGGCTAAACAACGTTTTTTTTGTAGTGGTATGGCTTCAGATTGAAAATACGAGCCCCCCAAACAAGTATCAATGAATTCCGGTGGGATGCACTCTTTCCACAATCTCCATGCCTACAATAATCCATATCAATTAGTAATAAGTAACAACCACTTCATGATAATATATGGAAAATCAAGTTATTTTTATTACTTACATGCGCAATAAGATTATAGGTGTGGTTTGAAGAGGAAAACCCTTTATTTTTCTTTCCGCTTAAACCTCAAGTAATAAAATGCCGAAGCTCAATACATCAGATTTGATGGAGAATATCCCATCAATTGCATATTCAGGTGCCATATAGCCACTGAAAGCAAACACAAACGAATTAATTCGAAGTTCTGTTCATGTTTGAACTTGGATCACTAAAGATACTTACTATGTACCAACGACTCTGCTTGCGGTACCTTCAATCTGATCATCTTCACACATTCGCGCCAAGCCAAAATCAGAAATTTTGGGATTCATATCATTATCCAATAAAATATTACTTGCTTTTAAATCTCTATGTATAATCCTTAATCTGGAGTCTTGATGAAGGTAAAGAAGCCCACGAGCAATTCCAGTTATAATGTTGAACCGATTAGACCAATCTAGAAGTCCACTTCGGGAAGAATCTGTAAAATTAGATAGTCATGTCATCTTTGTTGGTGATTAACTAAAAGAACGAAATGACATTTTAAACAGGCAGCTACAAATATTTGCAAATATACTAACCAAAAAGAAAGAAGTCTAGGCTTTTGTTTGGCATGTATTCATAGATGAGTAATTTCTCCTGTTCATCAACACAATAACCTAGGACTTTAACAAGGTTCCTGTGTTGAAGTTTGGAACAAAATATAACCTCATTCTTAAATTCTTTTAATCCTTGTGTAGATTTTTGTGAAAGCCGTTTGACAGCGACATCCTGTCCATCTGGGAGTGTGCCCTAGAAAAAATCACCTTTGTAAGAAAATTTAATGGTGAACAAAAAGTGTTATGCTTTGTCCTCGGTCCTTAGCCATTAATTAATAGGTGGCATGTTGCATACTTACTCTATATACAGGACCAAATCCACCTTCGCCAAGCTTCTTGTCACTTGAGAAGTCATCAGTGGCACACGCTATAGTATCAATGTCAAACAAAGGTAATTCCATATCTTCTTGTTTGCTTTCGTTTTTCTTTACTTTTGTCTTGATGATCCCTGTTTCCCACAAATAAACAAGATTAGTAGACTTATATACCTCCCCATGCTAAAACCCTTGTCATATGCGCTATCTTGATCGGAAATATCAGAAGCTACATGTTCTTATTTATTTATTTTTTATTGAAGGTGTTTTACTTTCCACAAACAATCAAATATTTCCAAATATTGCTTACTTTATTATTACTATTATTATTTAAAGAAAAATGGAGTTTAATGGTTACCCCCACCCTTGGAGCCCAAAGCATAAAACCCCACTTTTCTGTATAAACAATGCTTGCCTCTCAATATACAAGTAAAGTAAATAATGCTATTTGTTGGATGTGGATGTGGATAGAGCCACGACCGGTGAAAAATAGTTTTGGGGGGCTCAAATGTTTCACGAGTGTGTTTGATTGTTTTTTGATTTTTTTGGTTCTTAATATTGTTTTGTAGAATAGTTAATAAAATATGTATTTTATATAAACTTTTTTTGTTTTGAAAGTTAAAATAGAAAACAAAAACAAATCAAATATATTCTCAAAATTTGATTTTGAAAAAAAAAAAAAACTGTTACAATTTTTAAAACTTTGTTTATAAAATAAACCTTATCAAATGTGTTATTTTTTTATTTTTTTAATCTGAAAATCAAAAACCTGTTTTTCGAAACAGATTCTAAGTTTTATTTTACTTTTTTCAAAAACAAAAAAAGACTGTGAAAGCACATGCGACCTAAGTCCCTAACTCTCCAACTTTTATTTGTTTGGTTATATTAAGGTTGGCTGAGAGAGGATGAAGGAATTGAAAGAAACTATTAATTTTTCAACTTTATAGTTGAATTCTCATTAAAAAATTTAGTTGAATGGAGAACTAAATATTTCTTACTTCTTCAGAATTTATGGTTTGGGATAAAAGGAATAACCCACAACAAATTTTACTAACCATGTGCAAAATAAAGTGAAATTCGGTCTATCCTTACCATACCATAGTTAGTGGTAGCAAATGGGAAACAAAATAAAGCCTTAAGTTGTTTAACAAAAATAGTACGACAATAATAATAGTAAAAAGGGGATAGGTTAAGAAAAGTTACCTCTAATTTTGGTTTTGTTCCTCCAGTGAATGAATGCTAAAGTTAAAAGCATCGCAATAATTGATGAAACAACGGCTGTGACCACAGCCACCATTTTCTTAGAAGCATCTTTTACATCTTGATTTGCTTGAGAGGGAAAAAAAAACAATAGTCAAGACAGTAACAGGAAAAAAAAAACATATTAAACATAATTAATTTAAGGGTTACATTTACCTCATGTTACATAAGAGAAGCCAATTTTCTATACACACAAAAGAGAGGTAGGTCCACCTCTATTTTTTCTCTTTCCTCATATCTATGAGTCTCACTTATAATTTTGTTTCTACTACATGAGAGAAATTTTTTCCTACAACATAAAAAAAACTATTTCCCTTAATTTAATTGTAATTACCATTTGAACCCACCATTGGTTGAAGTGCTATCCGTTGTTCCGTTTAACTATACGTCTCAAATTTAAGTTTTTTTTATTCGATGACCTAATTATTCTTTGGAGGCAATTCAGGTCCACCCAGGTACAAGACTAACCTCGAATAGGAAATATTTTTTATGATCTAGGACCGTGGGATAATCTGATGTTCCCTCTCATAATATTAAAAAAATTTATTCCCTTTTATTTATTTCTATTATTTTTTCTCTTTTTTTATTTTATTATTTCATTTACATTAAGAGACCACTAACAATTGGTAATCCGGACTACAATAAATAATCTCCCCCGAATCGAGTCAAATCTAGTATCAAAGGTTAATGAAGGATACTGTTAGAAATCAAATTTGTTTTTTGCCACTTATTTTTGTTTCACCGCCAAACTACAACTACATGGGAGATGATATATTAAACCAGAAATTCTCCACCGCATCTTAATTCAAAGTCGGTTGGAAACTTGTGGCTACAAATCCAAATTTTCATAAGAAAGCCAAGCGGTTGGCGATGTGGCTGGCATCAAATTCGATGCAATGATCTTGCTGTTGAAAGAAAGGAAAAGCTAAATTGAATAACATATTAGCAGAACAAGTCGGCAAGGACTGTATCAAGTCGGCAAGGACTATATATAAATATAGATTTATGTTGAGCAATTTTATTAGATTTGTGTGTATTAGTGAAAAAAACCGAAAAAGAAAGAAAGAGAAAGAAGGAAGAAAAAGAGTGCTGCAGCACTAAGGAAAAGAAACACAGTGACCGTGTGTGTGTGTTGTATTTTTTCTTTTAGTCAAAATTCAATACAAAGAGATTTCTTCATCTATTATTCTTTTATTTTCTCTAAATTTCCAACAAGTGATATCAAAGCCACGCTCGACCAAAGATGGCGGAGATGATGCAACCACAGATTCCAAAGTTGTCAAAGAGTAATTATGGAAATTGGAGCATTCAGATGAAGACGTTGCTAGGTTCCCAAGATATATGGGACCTTGTTGAGGATGGATACATGGAGCCCGCCAATGCAGCTGCAGAAGCAGTTTTATCAGATGCTCAGAGAAAGATGCTTAAAGATTCACGAAAGAAGGACAAAAAAGCTCTTTTCTTAATTTTTCAAGGTGTTGATGAATCAACCTTTGAAAAAATATCAGATGCAAAATCATCCAAGGAAGCATGGGAGATTTTACAGAAGTCTTGCCAAGGAGTTGACAAAGCTAAAAAGGTACGACTCCAATCACTTAGAGCTGAGTTTGAAAACTTAAAAATGCAGAATGCAGAGCCAGTTATAGATTATTCCTCACGAGTGCAAAAGGTGGCCAAAGAGATAAAAAGAAATGGAGAGACTTTAGATGATGTCAGAGTAATGGAGAAAATTCTACGATCACTAACAAGAAAGTTCGATTATATTGTCACTGCCATTGAAGAAGCCAAAGACTTGTCAGTTATATCAATTGATAAGCTTGTGGGTTCTCTTCAAGCTCACGAGCAAAGAATGAATCTTAATGAAAGTTCTAGAAAATTGGAGCAAGCTTTGCAAAGCAAGTTATCTCTTGATGCTAATCAAGCAAGTAGCAGTAGCTATGGTCGTGGCATAGGAAATCATGGTGGATATAGATGAGGTTTCAACACCCGAGGTGGATTCAACACTCGAGGTGGTCGTGGCGTACGTGGTGGATATAGCCAAACAAATAGAAGATTTCAAACTGATGCTGTAGCATATGGACGTGATCAAGGAGCATATAATAATCGTGGTCGACGTCGTGGTTTCGTGACCCGAGGAGGAGGAAGATTTCAACAAAGAGGTGATAAATCTCACTTGCAGTGTTATAATTGCAACAGATATGGTCATCTCAGCTATGAGTGTAGAGATGCTGCCAGAGTTGCGGAGAGAAGTCATTATACAACAACTGAAGAGAAAGATGATGAATCGTCCATGTTGTTCACTTACAAAGGCGAGGAAGATAGTGGGAAAGATGTTTGGTACCTTGATACTGGAGCTAGTAATCACATGTGTGGCAAAAAGGAGTTATTCACAGAGCTGAATGAGGAAGTCCAAGGAGAAGTTACGTTTGGCGATCTATCAAAGATTCCAGTTAAAGGCAAAGGTAAGATTATGATATTCACAAAGAATGGAGATAGAAAATACATTTCAGATGTCTATTATATACCATCTTTGAAAAGTAATCTCCTCAGTCTTGGTCAGCTTTTAGAAAAAGGATATGATATTCATTTGAAGAATAATTCTCTCATTATGAGAAATCAAAAAGCAGAATTGATTGCAAAAGTTGATATGACAAGAAATCGTCTATTCAAGCTAAACATCCAGACAAGTGCAATAAAGTGCACGAAGACCATCATAGAAGATAGTTCGTGGTTATGGCATCTCAGGTTTGGTCATCTTGGATTCACTGGCCTGAAGCTGTTATCAAAAGCAAAGATGGTAAATGGATTACCAATGATAAATCATCCTGATCAGCTGTGTGAAGGATGCATGAGAGGAAAGCAACATAGACAAAGCTTTGAAGTTGGCAAATCATGGAGAGCAAAAAGACCATTGCAACTAGTTCACTCAGATATAAATGGTCCATTTGATATTCCATCTCTTGGAGGAAACAGGTATTATATTACCTTTATTGATGATTTTAGTATAAAAGCCTAGGTATATGTTCTTAAAGAAAAAGCAGAAGCTCTTAACAAATTCAAAGAATTCAAAGCAATGGCAGAAAAGCAAAGTGGTCAGTATCTGAAGACACTCAGAACAGATAGAGGGGGTGAATACACTTCCAAATTATTTGAAGAATTTTTTCGGCAACATGGAATAATTCATCAATTGACAGCAGCCTACACACCACAACAGAATGGTATAGCAGAAAGAAAGAACCGTACAATTCTTGATATGACAAGGAGCATGCTCAAAGAAAAGCATCTGCCAAGAACACTCTGGGCCAAAGCTGTCCAATGTGCTGCCTATCTATTAAGTCGATGTCCAACAAAGAGTGTCAAGTTCAAAACACCAAATGAAGCATGGAGTGGTAGAAAGCCAGAGGTAAGCTATCTAAGAATTTTTGGTTGCATTACATATGCCCATATTCCATATCAAAAAAGAAAGAAGTTAGATGATAAAGGAGAAAAGTGTATCTTTACTGGCTACGAGCATAGGAGTAAAGCTTATATATTATACAATCCCCTGACAAAAAGGGTAATCATCTTAAGAGATGTGGAGTTTGACGAAGCAGATTACTGGAGATGGAATGATGAAGAAAAAAGAGTAGAATGGTTATTCTTTAAAGATGATGATAACTCAACAGAGCAAGTAGTTGAAGCAGGCAATGATCAGACACCTCCACAAAGTCCTAATCCAACAACTCCTGCATCTACAGCCTCAACCTCAGGTAGCAGTAGCAGTAGTAACAATTTAGGGGGAGTAGTAGCAAGGATGAGAAGCTTAAGTGATATCTATGATGCTACAGATCCGATACAAACTACCCTTGATTATTTATTATTTTGTTTAATAGCCGAATGTGATCCAGTGACATATGAAGAAGCTGCAGAAGACGAAAAGTGGCAGAAAGCCATGAATGATGAAATTGCTGCAATCAAAAGAAATGACACGTGGGAGCTCACAACTATGCCTAAGAAACATAAGACAATCGAAGTAAAGTGGGTGTACAAGACAAAAAGTAATCAAAAAGGGAAAGTGGAGAAATACAAGGCAAAATTAATAGCTAAAGGCTACAAGCAGAAATATGAAATAGATTATGATGAGGTTTTTGCACCAGTTGCGAGGATTGACACTATCAGACTTCTTACAGCAGTTGCAGCGCAAAAGCAATGGAAGATATACCAGATGGATGTGAAATCAGCATTTCTCAATGGTTACTTGGAAGAAGAAGTCTATATTGAACAACCACCGGGTTATGTTAAAAAAAAGGAGAAGAAGATAAAGTCTATCAGTTGAAGAAGGCACTATATGGATTGAAACAAGCTCCAAGAGCTTGGAACACAAGGATAGATGAATACTTTCATAAGAATGGATTTATGAAGAGTCCGTATGAACATGCTTTGTACACGAAGAAGAATGAAGATAGGGATATGATGATCGTGTGTCTTTATGTGGATGATATAATCTTAACAGGGAATAATCCAGGTATGTTTGTTGAATTTAAGAAAGCTATGACTAAAGAATTTGAAATGACAGGTATTGGAAAAATGTCTTGTTTTCTTGGAGTTGAAGTAAAACAAACGGAAGAAGGAATTTATATGTTACAAAAGAAGTATGCAGAAGAAATACTGAGTAGATTCAAAATGAAAGATTGCAATCCTATTTCAACACCAATAGAAGCAGGAATGAAGTTGAAAGCTGACTCAGATAGAGAACCAGTAAATCCAACACTATTCAAAAGCCTGGTCGGAAGCTTGAGGTATTTGACTTTCACTCGACCAGATATCATGTTTGCAGTTGGTCTAATAAGCATATATATGGAGCATCCAAAGCAAGATCATTTCAGTGCAGCGGAGAGAATTTTGAGATATATCAATGGAACCATCAGTCATGGATTATTCTATACGCATTCACAAGATTCAAGGTTAATTGGCTATGCAGATAGTGATTATAGTGGAGATGTAGATGATCGGAAAAGCACTTCAGGATATGCTTTTCATATTGGCTCAGCAATATTTTCATGGTCATCAAAGAAACAACAGACAGTTGCTCTATCATCATGTGAAGCTGAATACATAGCCGCAGCAGCGTGCACATGTCAAGCTATTTGGTTAAAGAATATTTTGAATGAACCTCATTATGAGCAAGAAGGTCCAAATACTATATACGTAGATAACAAGTCTGCTATATCACTTGCAAAGAATCCAGTCTCACACAGCCGAAGCAAGCATATTGACACAAAATATCATTTTATTCGGGAGCAAGTTAAAAATAAAATTGTGGAATTAGTCTACTGCAGAACTAAAGAACAATTGGCAGGTATTTTTACGAAGCCATTGAAGACCGATGTGTTCAACAAACTCAAACATATGATTGGTATGCAAAGTCAAATTTGAGGGGGAGTGTTACGAATCAAATTTGTTTTTTGCCACTTATTTTTGTTTCACCGCCAAACTACAACTACATGGAAGATGATATATTAAACCAGAAATTCTCCACCGCATCTTAATTCAAAGTCGGTTGGAAACTTGTGGCTACAAATCCAAATTGTCATAAGAAAGCCAAGCAGTTGGCGATGTGGCTGGCATCAAATTCGATGCAATGATCTTGTTGTTGAAAGAAAGCAAAAGCTAAATTGAATAACATATTAGTAGAACAAGTCAGCAAGGATAGTACCAAGTCAGCAAGGACTATATATAAATATAGATTTATGTTGAGCAATTTTATTAGATTTGTGTGTATTAGTGAAAAAAATCGAAGAAGAAAGAAAGAGAAGGAAGGTAGAAAAAGAGTGTTGCAGCACTAAGGAAAAGAAACACAATAACCGTGTGTGTGTGTGTTGTATTTTTTCTTTTAGCCAAAATTCAATACAAAGAGATTTCTTCATCTATTATTCTTTTATTTTCTCTAAATTTCCAATAGATACATCCTCGATTTTTTTACGATTCCTCCATATGGGGCTTATATTGTCACTTAAGTCTCTATCCCCGAACTCAATTTGGAGCACTAAACTGGAATAGCCTTAGAACAGCTTCTTTAGCATGACACATAGTTCGAACTAGATTTCAATTTTATTTTTTTTAAATAAAAAAATCTGTGGAAATAAATATAAAATCTCGTACCTATTTCGGAAGGAGCTAATCTAACATACAGATCTTGCCCAGCATCTGGAAGCTGTCTCAAATCCAATAGATCACCGAACCAGAGGACACAACCACTTCCTTCTCCAGTGATGTCTGAGTTTGCATAAGCCGTACAGTTACAATTTTCCCAGCATCTGGCTTTGCATTCCTCAAGTGTCATTCTTCTATCAAGCCAAGATTTTTTAGTGTCTGGGACCTTCAAGTTATTAAATTTGGTGAAACCATCTTTATTCTTATCCCTACAGCTCCAAGTTTCAATCTGCTCGCATCCTTCACTCCAGTTTTGAGGCCACTTTGCCTTGAATCCTTGTAAACACTCGCATATTGGGGACTTCTCCGTCATTTTACAGTTCCCGAATGACCCACAACGCTTATAGTTGTCACAGTCATCTCTTGGTACATTTAAGTACAGCATCCACTTTTGATTTGTTTCATTCCACGTCAAGCGCTGAAGAGAAAAAGTGGTTTGGTTGATGACAATTCTTGTAATCAATGACTGGTCATACCTTGGTTTGTAGCTGAAATAATACTCGTCGCTTTTGCTCACAAAATCTACATTGAACAATTGAAGTTGCTTTGCTGTTTTAGTACCGCTAAATCTAATGCCATTCCAAGGTCCACTTCTGTAGATCATTGATGAGCGATTCCAAATCTCCAAATCAGGATTATTGCTTAGTGAAAGGCCATAATTCAATTCACCAGAAGAAGGGTCATCCCAATTCTTCCAAGCAGTTAAGCGCCTGTTAAGGCCACTCGTTAGGTTCCATCCTAACTTCATTCCTGGCAAACACGTATCCGAGGGATAGTCAAAGCTCTGCCACAAGTAGTTTTGAGGACTATTGTCTTTCTCGTCTTTTAGAACCAAGTTGCCAGAACCTAAGAGTTGTGCTATGATACTTAACCCTTTTCTTGTTGCATTTGTTGACCAATGAACTGTGCCATTCTTGCTGAGAAGGACAAGGTTTCCCTCTTTGCTTATGCTCAACTTGCTTGAGTTGTCTTTCATTGGATTGTCACGGTTGGCAACCCAAACAACAGTTTGTACTGAGATGTTTCTGAACCAGATTCCTACATAGCGGTTTCTGGAACTACCTGGACTAAAGAAACCAAACTCAAAAGTTCCATCCTGTGAAACCAATGAACTTCCATCAGGAAGAGACTGAAACTGGGTAATGGTATCAGTTTCAGAGGAAATTTGAGAGACAAACAAAAGTAGGTTAGCAATAACAAGCATGAACGGTAGAATAGCCATTCATATGTGTTAAGATGCGTTTAGATAAAATCTGGAACCTATGGATTATAAATATGTTTACGGTATAATAATGACTGTACACAAATATATATGGGTAAAGTGTCTATCATTTTAGAGATGTAAAGATGTGTAGAGAGAAAGAGATAGATAAAGGAGGGAAGAGAAGAGAGAGTTGATAAAAAAATGAAGGTGTGGGTCTCACCTCTTCATGAGAGTGAAATGATGTAAGTTATGTTATTTTAAATGATAAACACTTTACCCAATATATATATATATATGGCAAAATGATTTCTACAGCAAGCTAGGATCCGCGTCTGTCGGATACTTTTTTATTTTTTTAAAGTCGTGGGGTTCACTTTTCTGTGTCACCAGCTGTAGATAACGTTGTCTACGGCTGATGCAGAAATGTTAAGCCATATATGGGATAAACATTTATACGGCCACTTTAGATAAGATCTACAACTATTCCAAAAACTACGTCGTTTTGATTAACGAAAGGTGTTGAGGTAATTTTAGGTGAATTAATGAAGGGTGTTTATGTAATTTTGTTTTTTTGTATCATAAACATTTACTAAAACACCCTTAATAATTCACCTAAAATTACAGAGACACCATTCATTAATTAAAACGATGTAGTTTTTGGGTAGCCGTTGATAACCTTATCTAAAGTGGCTGTAGAAATATTTTTCCCGTTAAAACATTTCTACAGCCACTTTAGATAGGGTTATCTACAGTTACTCCAAAAACTACGTCATTTTGATTAATGAAGGGTGTTGAGGTAATTTTAGATGAATTAATGAAGGGTGTTTATTTAATTTTGTTTATTTTGTATCATATACATTTTACTAAAACATTTTTAATTAATTCACCTAAAATTACAGATACATCATTCTTTAATCAAAATGATGTAGTTTTTTGATAGCTGTAGATAATCTTATCTAAAGTAGCCGTAGAAATATTATATATATATATATATATATATATATAACTCACACTTCTTATTTAGAGGAAGCCAAGCATATAATGTTAAAAAATGTTTTCATACACTGCCAATCAAATCTTGAAACAGATGGCTCTCGGACTACTCCAAAAAGTTGCGACCATTTTCTTTATACATATATTTAATTATTTGTGAAATCTCAGTCAAATAAGAAGGAATACGTAACTTCTCAAGAATTTAAATATATTTAATTTGATTATTTATAAAATATTAGTGAAGTAAGAAAGGAAAACGTAACTTCTCAAGAATTTCCAATTAAGATATAATAAACGGCAAGTTTTGTTGTACGAGTTTGGCAGAAAATTAGGCTCATGTTTATTATTCCAGGAAAAACAGAAGCCACTTAAACAAAAGTGATTGATCCGTGATCCATTGTTTTTGAGTGGTGGGCCCTTGGCCCATTTTCATTTTAACCCTAACATAAAAAAGCAAAAGAAAAAGAAGAGAAAAGAACAGCAGCAGCACGAAAAAGAGAGAGGCAGCAAAAGAAAAAAAAAAAAAAACGAAAAGAAGAAGAAGAAAAGGGAGCAGCGGCTAAAAGAAAGAAAGGAGAAAAAAGAACAGTAGCGCTGCATAGGAGAAAGAAATCGAAGTGCAGTCGTAGCAAGGGCGGACATACATCGGGGCGTGGATGGGCGGTCGCCCCTTTCCCAAATTTGAAAAAACATGTATATGCTCTCAAAAAATATATAATATACTTCATTTTTTGTGTAACGGTTTGTATATGTTTTCTGTTTTTAGATTGTGATTTTCCTACTTTCCACCGTTGACATGGGCACATGGCAATGAAACAACTTATACCTATGTTAAATTCGTCAATTCAATATACTGTACATTAATGTACCGTTGGAATCTTATGTTCCCTTAAAGGGGTATGATCACTGTTCCCTTAATTCAAGATAAAGTCTTTGGGCGTTACCTTTAGGGTGACCGTCTTGATTACTTGCTGAGTGACACCGCCAATGGGTGAGTTTGAGGCATCTCGTGGTCTGTGCGGGGGCGTTCGCTGGTCAGCCATCGCCAATTTAGCATTGGGGGTGTTTCCCGTATAGTGCAAGGGCGTTCTATGGTCGGAAACCGCCGACTTAGAATTTGAGCGTTTTACAGTCTAGGCTAGCAGCCCAACCTCTCTAGCCCAAACCCCAGTCCAGTTATGACGGTCGCCCTAAAGGTAACGCCCAAAGACTTTAACTTGACACCATCCTACGCATGCTACCAAGCTGGGGGCTCCTGTTCTAGATGACCCAACTGCCTCAACATGCCAACCGCCCCAGCGGCCCAACTTCTCTGGCCCAAACCCCAGTCCAGTTTCACGTTAGCCCTAAGGGCTGACGTGGACCTTCGCATCCACCGAGGGTGCAACACACCCGAGAGATACACCAAAATGTCTTACCTTGGGACATTAACCACCAAAGGCAGTCGCCACAGGTATCACAAAGGGAAACTCTCCTTTTGCCCAATACTGTGGCGCCAGTAACAGGAGGTGCAGCGCTGCCACAACGTCAGCGCCTAAACCGCCCAACACTGCTATCATAGGAGTGTATCCCAAGGAGAGTTGACCTCCCTCCCTTACTAATCCACACCATGATCCCTATAAATAGCCCCCATGGGGCACAACTGAAAGCATGTTATGTATCATTATTTAGCCTATTACTTGAATTCTCTTACAGCTTTGTACTTGTATTGATTATCTTCTTATACTTGGGAAAATACCTCTTGGCCTGGTCTTTACCAAAGCCAAAGGTATCGCCCATACAGTGATCATACCCCCTTTAAGGGAACATAGTGGCCTTATAGATTCCAACGGTACAAGGTGAAATCCCATAAAGGTCCCGTGGTTTTTTCTTTCCACATTGGGTTTTTAATGTAGAAATCCCTTTCTGCCAAATTATTCTATTAATGTTGTTAGTGTTGTGATTGTTGTTGTTATCTTTATGTGTTATAAGTTTAATTCAATTTGCACTTGGTTATTAAGTTTGGTCTCCAACAAAGTGGTATCAAGAGCTTTGGCTTATAATTGTGGGTGTTTGAATTGTAAATTGAAATGGAAGATAGCTCAAGTTCTATGCTTAAACTCAATAGATCAAAATATTGATTTGGAAGCCGACGATGGAGGATTATTTATTCTGCAAAGACTTGTATAAACCTATTATGAGTAATGCTAATTGATTAGCTCAGATGTGAAATGCGGAGTGGAATAAATTGAATAAAAAAATAGTTGGCACAATTAGAGAATGGTTGGATATTGTAACAGCCCGTTGTACACCGGTATTGTTAACATTGATTATGATATTAAGCGCAGTTACAATCACAGTGATTGGGTTAATTAAATTATGGGCAAATTTTTCTTTTATCATATTCCTTTTCTTACATCAATACCTTTTTCCGTAATCAATTAAAACCATACTATAATTGTAAATGCAATTCGCGGAAGCATACATTTTGCTAACATCATTCATCCTTCTTTTATTTTAATTCATTT
Source organism: Gastrolobium villosum (assembly GCA_032173675.1). Taxonomy (NCBI): domain Eukaryota; kingdom Viridiplantae; phylum Streptophyta; class Magnoliopsida; order Fabales; family Fabaceae; genus Gastrolobium; species Gastrolobium villosum. The sequence goes on from JAVKPL010010016.1 coordinate 16,332, forward strand.
AAACTCACCATCTTATACTCACATTTTACCAAGTTATAGTCCTTTATGTTATCTACGCGTGGTTTCAAACCACGTACCATTTGGAGTTCTACCCGTCAAGTTAAGCCCCTTTCTTTTAGTCTAGAAAAACCTGAATTTTCAAAAATTACACTGTGGTAACCGATTACCAGTGGGTGGTAATCGATTACCACCTGTCAAAAATGAGGCAGTAGCCAAATTTTGGCCTCCTCTGTTCTGGTAATCGATTACCAACTTTGGGTAATCGATTACCTCACATGGTAATCGATTACCAAAGCTCAGTAATCGATTACCAGTGAAGACAGTAGCCAATTTTTCGTCCCCTGTTGCATGGTAATCGATTACCATGCTTGGGTAATCGATTACTATGCAGCAAAAATGACAGATTACAGCATTTTAAGCCCCCAAAGGGTTGTGTAATCCATCCCTAACCCCTTGGTACTCCACACAACACATAAACATGTCCTAATGTAGGCTCTAGGCCCTTCCATCATGCAATTTCCTTAAAACATACATCATTTACAAAGTCCTCAAATTAATGGCCATTTACATACAAATATGGACCATTTTTACAACATGAATCATCAAGACTTCAAGGCAATGAATGTGGCAATGGACAAGTCCCATGCTCACTCAAATATACAATTATTCATGTCATGAATAATGAGAAATAAACAAGACTTAGTATGTAATCATGAACACTAACAAAAGCATGGAAATAACATCATGCAATATGTTCATGACCTAAGTCTCAAAATACTAATGTCATGCTATGTGCACTCCATAGTCCTCCTCCAAAATGTCATGCAATCCCAATGCACCGCATGCCAATCCAATGTCCACTATACGGGCTTCTTGCCCGAAGCTCCTCCCGGCTCATAGTGACCTGAAATGTGGTCCCCCAAACACGGGGTGAGATATACGGATATATCTCAGTAAACCAATGGAGCTAGAGGCTCTCTCCACTCCATGGCTCACTAAAATGTACAAATATGACATCATGTAATATGCAAGCAATACAATATCACCATCCAACTGGAGACAACCCGAGAACATCCACGCATGGATTCATGTTCAAGGACTCCATCATATAACTCCCGAGACAATCCTAGAGCTTCTCCCATGGTTGAGAAAACTCCATGGCCAACCCAACCGGAACTCCTCATGAGACCTATCCGGCGGATGTCCCACGTTTGGCTCATCCTGGTGTCGCTCCCATGAGTCGACCCCATGGCATTCCAACTGGTATTTCGCCATCGAAATGATCCAGCGGATGTCCAAACCCAACACACGTCAACTGGCCAGTGACCAAACAATTTTCACAAAAATCCAAGCAATATGCATACAAGCACACAATCACACCATGTCATAACCACATAATCCAACCACTACCTTCCACTAGGTGTGGTGGAGCACACTAGGGATAAAACCCAAGTTCCAAGAGTTTACCTCAACACTAGTCAATCTGTTCCAAACGTATGCTCCAATTCAACTTTTCACAACCACGTCCGTGTGAGGCACCCTACAACAATCATCAAGTCCAAATTACACCAAAACTCATTTTTCATGAAAATCCCTCAAATTTTCCTAAGTTAAAAAACCTATCTTTTTCACCAAAAATTATCATAGCATTTCTAGCTTACAAGCATGATTCTAAGGCCTTTTCATCTAATAGCATTTTTCCATTTGGGCTCTCTATCATCACACATCTAAAATTAAAGGTTTAAAGCATAAATTCCTAGATCTATGAAATCAACCACAAAAATACCACAAATATACTCACAATGTGTTGTATGATCACCACCAAGGCTTCACTAAACCATAAGAAGATCAAAACTCCAACAAAGCTCCAAGAACCCAAGTGGGTCGGATCTGTTTTGCCCAAAAAACGCAGCCAAGAGATGGATTCAAGGGTTCTAAGTGTTACCAATGGATCTGGAAGGTTGTTTACAATAGATTTCAACACCAAAATCAAGCGATTCGGTGAAGAAATGAAGAAATGGTGAAATGATGAAGAAATGGGGTTTTTGTTCTCACTTGCAGGGGAGGGCGCGCGAGAGAGAAGAAAAAGAGAAGGAATAAAGAAGAAAAAGAGGTGGGGGCCAATTGACTTCGGTCACACGGGTCCCACACGCGATCTAACTTTAACTTCGATAAAAATTCCGATCATAAATCCTTAATCTACATATTTTTCCAGTCCACGACATATTTTTATTTCTCCAAAATATTGATAAAAATTTCACACCTATCGGTACACTCACACCACAGTATTTAACACTTAAAAATCACTATTCATCAATTTTTCCCAAATTTGCCTATTCACTCAATTTTCCGCCCTGATTCCATTTCCAGTATTATTTTTGTAATCTGAAATCTCTAACTCAATTTTTAAGCCTCAGAACACACGGTTGGCAAATTACCATTTTGCCCTTTTTGCCCATTTTGGCCATAATCCTTGGATTTTCACTAATCCACCAACTTTAATTTCAAAATATAATATTAAAATACACAATTAAATATATGAGGTGTTATATTCACCCCACCTTTTAGAAATTTTGTCCGCAAAATTAAATCATACCTGCTCGCTAACTCAGGATACAGCCGGAGAATCTCGTCCTCCCGCTCCCAAGTAGCCTCCTCAGGTGTGCGGCCTTCCCACTGAATCTTCAGCATGGGAATCACTTTACTTCTCAATCGCTTTTCACTGCGATCCAACACTGCAATAGGACCAATGTGAGTCTTCAAGTTCTCCCTGATTTCAATATTATCCGGCATCACCACATGTGATTCATCCGGAACATATCGTCGCAACTGCGACACATGAAAAACATCATGTAAATTAGATAACTGCGGGGGTAAGGCAAGCTGATAGGCCACCAATCCTACTCTTTTCATAATTTGATACGGCCCAATGAACCGTGGACTCAACTTCCTCACACCCAACGCACGGCCAACACCTGTGACCGGAGATAACCTTACAAAAACATGGTCACCTTCTTCAAATTCCAGCGGTCTATGCTTATTGTCATAGTAACTTTTCTGCCGATTCTGTGCCTGTTTCAATTTTTCTCTGATCATTTCAATTTGCACTGTTGTTTCCTGCATAAAATCCGGACCAAATCTTTCTTTATCGCCTACCTCAGTCCAACAAGTGGGCGTACGACACCTCCTGCCATACAAAACCTCATATGGTGCCATACCCAGACTGGAGTGAAAACTGTTGTTATAAGAAAATTCCACCAATGGTAAGTACCTATCCCAAGCATTACCCTGTTCCAGTGTGCAAGCTCTCAGCATATCCTCAAGTGTCTGTATGGTCCTCTCAGTCTGACCATCAGTCTGCGGGTGATAAGCAGTGCTCAGTCGAAGCTGAGTGCCAAAAGCCTGCTGCAAAGCTCCCCAAAAGCGTGAAGTGAACTTCGGGTCCCGATCACTCACAATGCTAATCGGTATCCCATGGAGTCTAACAATCTCCTTTACATACAGTGTAGCCAACTTCTCTGTAGTGTAGTCCACTCGTACTGGTAGAAAATGTGCAGACTTCGTAAGTCGATCCACAATAACCCAAATCGAATCATAACCAGCTTGAGTTCGCGGCAATCCAACAACAAAATCCATCGAAATACTCTCCCATTTCCATTCTGGTATATCCAGCGGCTGAAGTAGTCCAGCAGGTTTCTGATGCTCTATTTTCACTTTCTGACAAACCAAACACTTAGACACGTATTCAGCAACATCCCTTTTCATCCCAGGCCACCAGAACTTAACTTTCAAATCTTGGTACATTTTTGTGGCACCTGGGTGGATAGCATATTGACCCTTATGGGCCTCAGTCATAACTTCCTCAGCAAGTTCCTTGGGCACAACAATCCTGCCCTGATATAACAATAATCCCTGTTCATTAACAGATATGCCACTCTGGCCTTTCAAATACTTTATACTTTCATTTCTGATTTGAGTCTCTTTAATCTTCTCGTGCAGCTCGTTCTCAATCCGAGTCAACTCCATATCACACAATCTTCCTGCAAAGAAATCTGTTATTTTCATGTCACGAAATTGCTCAATCACTTCATTGTCCCACATCATCATATGAGATAAGTTAACAGACTTCCTACTCAATGCATCTGCCACAACATTAGCCTTTCCCGGGTAGTATTTCAGCTCAAAGTCATAATCTTTCAAAAATTCAACCCATCTACGCTGTCTCATATTCAGCTCCTTCTGATCAAACAAGTATTTCAAGCTTTTATGGTCGCTGAACACAGCAAATTTCATCCCATACAGAAAGTGCCTCCAGATTTTCAAGGCAAACACAATAGCAGCTAGTTCAAAGTCGTGCGTCAGATAATTCTCCTCATGCGGCCTTAACTGCCTAGACGCGTAAACAATCACTTTTCCTTCCTGCATCAGTATGCTCCCTAAACCTTTCTTAGAAGCATCACAATATAACACAAACTCACCCTCCGGATCAGGTAGAGTCAACACCGGAGCAGTGGTCAATTTCTCTTTAAGCAGCAGAAAACAGTCCTCACATTCCTGGGTCCACACAAACGGAGTATCCTTTCGTGTCAATCTGGTCAACGGTAGAACCATTGCAGAAAATCCCTGTATAAATCGGCGATAATAGCCAGCAAGCCCCATAAAACTTCTAATCTCAGTCACGGTTTTGGGTCGTTCCCAGTCACTTACCGCTTCAATCTTGCTTGGATCCACTGCAACACCACTTGCAGAAATAACATGACCCAAAAATTGCACCTCAGACAACCAGAATTCACACTTAGACGGTCTAGCATACAGTTTCTTATCCTTCAACACCTGCAACACGGTCCTCAAATGGTCGATGTGCTCCTCTTTACTCTTAGAGTAGATCAAGATGTCATCAATAAATACAATCACGAACTGGTCCAAATACGGTTTAAAAATGCGGTTCATAAAATCCATGAACACCGCAGGGGCATTAGTAAGCCCGAAAGGAATCACTTGATATTCAAAATGTCCATATCTGGACCGGAAAGCTGTTTTAGGTACATCCTCCGGTTTAATCCGAATCTGGTGATATCCGGACCGGAGATCAATCTTCGAAAATACACAAGCGTCCCTCAACTGATCTAGTAAGTCATCAATACGTGGTAATGGGTACCGGTTCTTAATAGTCACTTTATTCAACTGTCGGTAGTCAGTGCACAATCTCATGCTGCCATCCTTTTTCTTCACAAATATCACCGGTGCTCCCCACGGAGACACACTCGGCCTAATAAAATTCTTCGCAGACAACTCTTCAATGTGTTTCTTCAACTCGGCCAGCTCAAGTGGCGACATCCGGTATGGAGCCAAGGAGATCGGCCCCACACCAGGCAATAGGTCAATCGAGAATTCAATCTCTCTCTCAGGCGGAAATTCCGGTATCTCATCAGGAAATACGTCCTCAAACTCATTAACAACCGGAATCGAAGAAATCTCCTCCTTTTTATCACCCACCAATCCGCCCAACAGGACATACCCCAAATCTCCAGCCTTCAAGGCTTTCACAGTTTGACTAACAGACAAATACAAAGACGGACAAACAGTCGGCCTCTCGTGAGATAACAACAACCTCTTCCCGCAGCAATCAATCATTGCGCAGTTCCGAGACAACCAATCCATCCCCAAAATCAAATTGACAGAGGCCAGGGGTAAGATAATTAAATCAATGGTGTAACCCCTGCCTAAATAAGTAAACTTCACATCCTCACAAATCCAAGACGATTCACTAACCTCTCCTGTAGCGGTCGTAATACGCATCGGAGGAACCATTCGTGTTACCTTTAAGTCCAACGCCTTAGCCACATAGTCCGCCACAAAAGAATGTGTTGCTCCAGAATCAAACAACACAGATAAATCAACATTAGAGAGAAAAATTATACCTTTTACCAAATTCGGAGCCTTTTCCGTATGTTGCGCATTTGTAGTATAAACTCGTCCCACAGTAGGAACAGCAGCAGTAGGAGTAGCAGTAGTAGTAGCTGGCGGCAAGGCCTGCAGATTCGCAGCCTGCCCCGAAGAAGACGGACACTCCCTAGCAAAGTGGCCATTCCGACCACACTTAAAACATGACAACGGACCAGCGCCACATACACCTTTGTGGTATTTCCCACACTTCCCACATCGTGGGGTAAAATATCTGTCCGCAACACCACCACCACCAGTGTTTCCACCCCTCTTGAACTGTCCAGGAGGCTGCCTCACATGCAACCCCCTACCCCTGTTATTATTGTTGAAACCTCCTCTATTTGTATTACCAGAAGGACCAGGTGTCCTCTTAACATCTTGCTCTTTTACCTTATCCGATTTTGGATACCTCCCATATACAGTCTCGACCCTCTTGCATTGGGTCACCAAGTCAACAAAGTTTCTCACCGCAGTGTTTGACATCCTCTTAGCAATCTTTTCATTCAGCCCTCTTTGGAATTTAGCTGACAAGAACTCCGGAGTAGGTAGAGTACCTCCATAGTTTGCAAATTTCACGAGCTCATTAAATTTTGCCACATAGGCATCCACAGTCATAACTCCCTGTACAAGGCTATCAAATTCACCTTGCTTTGCCTCCCGAACATCGCGGGGAAAATATTCTTCATGAAACAGACCTTCGAACAAAGTCCAAGTAATAACCTCACCCTGAATAACAAATGGGCGAGACACATTGTCCCACCACTCCTGGGCATCACCCTCCAGCATGTAAACCGAATACAATAACTTCTGCGGATCTTGGCATCTCATCACTTGGAAAATCTTATCCATTCCCCTCAACCAAGCAGTAACCTCCTTTGGGTCCCTTGACCCCAGAAATGCGGGTGGCTTATGTTTCCGAAAAGATATGAGCCTACGCTCATCATCAGCATTATCAACAACCTGCCCCGCAGCCCCAGTGGATTGGGCAACAGATGACGGATCAGGAACATAGCTAGGGTCAGTCGTATGATGACTAGCCTCACCAGTGTGGTGACTAGCCCCACTCTCCCCCTGTTGAGGAGTAACAGATGGCGTCGGTGTAGGAGTCACCGTGGCCGTATGTGGAGGTGAATTATCCCTCCTAGGACGATCTCTATCCGCCCTCATCTTAGCCATAAAGGCCTGCATCATATCCTGATTGATCTTCATCAGGTTTTCAGTCATGTTTCTATTTGCAGCCGTCTCCGCCTGCAGAGCATTCAGGACTGCAGTGATCGGATCCGGTGGCAAAGGACCTGCACCCCGTGCCCCACGGCGACCTCGTGCCCTACTCATGATATCTGTACATATAACACAAAGGAATGAGTTGATCAGACCCACACTGAGAAATCACATATACATTAATCATAAATAGTTCACAGATAGCTATGGCACACAAGATACAACATACACAAACAATCAGAGTTCCCTCACGAAACTGCTCTGATACCATAAAATGTAACAGCCCGTTGTACACCGGTATTGTTAACATTGATTATGATATTAAGTGCAGTTACAATCACAGTGATTGGGTTAATTAAATTACGGGCAAATTTTTCTTTTATCATATTCCTTTTCTTACATCAATACTTTTTCCGTAATCAATTAAAACCACACTATAATTGTAAATGCAATTCGCGGAAGCATACATTTTGCTAACATCATTCATCCTTCTTTTATTTTAATTCATTTAAACTCACCATCTTACACTCACATTTTACCAAGTTATAGTCCTTTATGTTATCTACGCGTGGTTTCAAACCACGTACCATTTGGAGTTCTACCCGTCAAGTTAAGCCCCTTTCTTTTAGTCTAGAAAAACCTGAATTTTAAAAAATTACACTGTGTTAATCGATTACCAGTGGGTGGTAATCGATTACCACCTGTCAAAAATGAGGCAGTAGCCAAATTTTGACCTCCTCTGTTCTGGTAATCGATTACCAACTTTGGGTAATCGATTACCTCACATGGTAATCGATTACCAGTGAAGACAGTAGCCAATTTTTCGTCCCCTGTTGCATGGTAATCAATTACCATGCTTGGGTAATCGATTACTATGCAGCAAAAATGACAGATTACAGCATTTTAAGCCCCCAAAGGGTTGTGTAATCCATCCCTAACCCCTTGGTACTCCACACAACATATAAACATGTCCTAATGTAGGCTCTAGGCCCTTCCATCATGCAATTTCCTTAAAACATACATCATTTACAAAGTCCTCAAATTAATGGCCATTTACATACAAATATGGACCATTTTTACAACATGAATCATCAAGACTTCAAGGCAATGAATGTGGCAATGGACAAGTCCCATGCTCACTCAAATATACAATTATCCATGTCATGAATAATGAGAAATAAACAAGACTTAGTATGTAATCATGAACACTAACAAAAGCATGGAAATAACATCATGCAATATGTTCATGACCTAAGTCTCAAAATACTAATGTCATGCTATGTGCACTCCATAGTCCTCCTCCAAAATGTCATGCAATCCCAATGCACCGTATGCCAATCCAATGTCCACTATATGGGCTTCTTGCCCGAAGCTCCTCCCGGCTCATAGTGACCTGAAATGTGGTCCCCCAAACACGGGGTGAGATATACGGATATATCTCAGTAAACCAATGGAGCTAGAGGCTCTCTCCACTCCATGGCTCACTAAAATGTACAAATATGACATCATGTAATATGCAAGCAATACAATATCACCATCCAACTGGAGACAACCCGAGAACATCCACGCATGGATTCATGTTCAAGGACTCCATCATATAACTCCCGAGACAATCCTAGAGCTTCTCCCATGGTTGAGAAAACTCCATGGCCAACCCAACCGGAACTCCTCATGAGACCTATCCGGCGGATGTCCCACGTTTGGCTCATCCAGGTGTCGCTCCCATGAGTCGACCACATGGCATTCCAACTGGTATTTCGCCATCGAAATGATCCAGCGGATGTCCAAACCCAACACACGTCAACTGGCCAGTGAACAAACAATTTTCACAAAAATCCAAGCAATATGCATACAAGCACACAATCACACCATGTCATAACCACATAATCCAACCACTACCTTCCACTAGGTGTGGTGGAGCACACTAGGGACAAAACCCAAGTTCCAAGAGTTTACCTCAACACTAGCCAATCCATTCCAAACGTATGCTCCAATTCAACTTTTCACAACCACGTCCGTGTGAGGCACCCTACAACAATCATCAAGTCCAAATTACACCAAAACTCATTTTTCATGAAAATCCCTCAAATTTTCCTAAGTTAAAAAACCTATCTTTTTTACCAAAAATTATCATAGCATTTCTAGCTTACAAGCATGATTCTAAGGCCTTTTCATCTAATAGCATTTTTCCATTTGGGCTCTCTATCATCACACATCTAAAATTAAAGGTTTAAAGCATAAATTCCTAGATCTATGAAATCAACCACAAAAATACCACAAATATACTCACAATGTGTTGTATGATCACCACCAAGGCTTCACTAAACCATAAGAAGATCAAAACTCCAACAAAGCTCCAAGAACCCAAGTGGGTCGGATCTGTTTTGCCCAAAAAACGCAGCCAAGAGATGGATTCAAGGGTTCTAAGTGTTACCAATGGATCTAGAAGGTTGTTTACAATAGATTTCAACACCAAAATCAAGCGATTCGGTGAAGAAATGAAGAAATGGTGAAATGATGAAGAAATGGGGTTTTTGTTCTCACTTGCAGGGGAGGGCGCGCGAGAGAGAAGAAAAAGAGAAGGAAGAAAGAAGAAAAAGAGGTGGGGGCCAAGTGACTTCGGTTACACGGGTCCCACACGCGATCTAACTTTAACTTCGATAAAAATTCCGATCATAAATCCTTAATCTACATATTTTTCCAGTCCACGACATATTTTTATTTCTCCAAAATATTGATAAAAATTTCACACCTATCGGTACACTCACACCACAGTATTTAACACTTAAAAATCACTATTCATCAATTTTTCACAAATTTGCCTATTCACTCAATTTTCCGCCCTGATTCCATTTCCAGTATTATTTTTGTAATCTGAAATCTCTAACTCAATTTTTAAGCCTCAGAACACACGGTTGGCAAATTACCATTTTGCCCTTTTTGCCCATTTTGGCCATAATCCTTGGATTTTCACTAATCCACCAACTTTAATTTCAAAATATAATATTAAAATACACAATTAAATATATGAGGTGTTATAGATATCAACATTTTCAATCATGTTGCGAATTAGACATCGGTGGAAAAACTTTGAAAAAAGTTGGCAACTCTATGAGAAGAAGACGTTAGGGACCAAAGTATTCTTGATTAGAAAGCTTGTAAACTTGAAATACAAGGGTGATATCACTATCAGTGAACATTTGAATGAGTATAAAAGTATAGTGAATCAATTGAGCACAATGAAGTTGACACTTGAGGGTGAGCTATAAGCTTTACTATTGATGAGCTATTTACCCGATTCTTGGGAGACCTTGGTGGCATCTGTTAGTAATTCTGCTCCATAGGGTAAATTGTTTGAGTATGGTTACCAGTGCACTATTGAATTAAAGCATTTAAGAATAAATGGGTATACAAAATTAAAAGGGATGTTAATCGCAAGCTAGTGAAACACAAGGCTTGGTTAGTGGTGAAAGGGTTCAAACTCAGATCGATCATTCCATTCTTCTACAAAAAGTATACATAAAAACCCAGTCAAAAGTTTCCCTTTTCTTCTCTAAAATCATCTTCTTTCTTTTCTCTCTCTAAAATCCTAGTCTTGCTGTGACCACCACCTTCGCCTTCATCCATTGGTGGACTCAGGTGGGGGAAAATGTCCTCAAGTGCGGACATAAACATTGTGATTTTAGTTTTTTTTCTCCTTTTTTTGTTGCAGGTTCTTATTTGTCTCTTGGTTCAATATTTATATTACGAGTAAATATCATTTTAAGTCCTTAAAGAAAAGTACGGTCCTCACTTTAATCCCTTATAAAAAAAATTAGTCTCGAGGTTCCTAAGAAATTCAAAATGGATCAATTTAGTTAAAATCTTGGTCCCTCACAAATTAAAAAAAATCCACATTAGTCACTCAAAAGGACTAAAATGTGTGCACTTTGAATTTCATAGGGACTGGGTCACTAAATTCTTTTTCTAAGGGACTAAAGTAGGGACCGAATTTTTTGTTAGGGATCAAAAAGAGTATTTACTCTTAAATTAGTTAGCCACGTAGCAACGTACAAAGATAATTAAAACAACGTAGCAACGCAAATTGATTAGAGGGAGAACTTATTCTTCCTCCCCCTGTCACGTACTCATTCTCATGCTTTCTTCATCCTTTATTTCCTTTTTCATTTTTATAAAAAGAGAGGATTGATTGCAGTTCTAACATTCTCAAATAAGTTAATCTCTAGAGACGACACCTTTACTGTGATTTCTCTTGCCTTATGTACAAGTAGTGTTGACTTTTTTATTCGCCACTATAAAATAGAATGACGATGTATGGATGTACTGGAGTATATTCTCATATTTGTTTTGGAGGATTGGTAAGATTTATGGGGGAAATGATTGGTCAAACTATTGCCTGCAGCTTGTTATGGAAGCAACTAGATTATGAGCGAGTTTATAACCTTGTACATAAAGCGTTAATCTAAACTGTCTTTACAAAAAAAATTCGAAGGCGCTGCCCCCGAGCCCACACCACTGAATGTGTGGACATAAAGAGTTTTTCCCGGGTCCGCCACTGCATCTACTTGAGTATTATTCTCGATTTCTATATATACATTTTCCACACTTCGATTGCAGCAATGCTAGAGATACACTTATACTTTTAAGAGCCTCGGTACTTAATTTCAATCACTACTTCTAATGTTGTAGAGACAAACTTTGATTGTAGTGTCGTATTACAAACTATTGCCTCTTGACAATTTCGGTTTTACCAATACATGACAAGTTACCCTTATTCAGCTACCCAATGGCAATCATACACCTGTTGTAGCCTCCGTACAACTAATACTATGCTTTCATGTATTTCTCATGTGATGATCTTAAAATGCTCATTTAATAGGGGAAATCAAAATGATAGGCCTTTTGACCTTAGTAATCTCACTTTCATAATGTTTCAACGGAATAATTTTTTGGTCAAATATATTAACTAAATAATGTATAATGACGCGGTACAGTGAGGATCACTTTAAGATGTGACACTTTAGCAACCGCGTCCTTTGCATTTGTTCATGGCCAATCACGTACGAATGATTGCAGAATGATTCTCCTGGAACGTGGTACCCTGTTAGCCGCGCCCAAATGTGCATACCATTCGATTGAACAAGACGTGGTTCTCTATAAGCCGTGTCTCATCCAATGGAAGGGTACTTGGGCATACCTTGTGACTTTATCGTTACGTCGATTTATTAATTAAAGCATCTAATAGAGAATCTGAGAACCTGAAATGATGTCCCCAAGAAGGGGTGAGATAACAAATCTCAATAAGCTCCAGGTTTATAGAGAATTCTCCATACCCCTGGGCCCACTCTTGCATGAAAGTCAGATACAGAGTATACAAAGCAACATATAACAGATATCTTTACTGAATAGAGCATATAACATATATTACAAAGGCGTAGGTAGTCATTCCCAATGGAGGACCCCAAGCAAAAATCAACGCATGTGTTCCCGAGGGAGGACCCCAAAGCGGAAACAGACATATCAGAGGCGTACACCATCAGTCCCGAGGGAGGACCCCAAAGCGGACATCAGGGTACTATACAATCAATGGCCAGAGATTGTTACAAAAATCATATTACAGAAGTCATATCAGAACAAAACATATGATATCCTCAAAAAACTTTGTATGAATGCATCTATACAAAGCATAAAAAATAGTTATACCATCCAACCACCGTTCACTAACCATGGTAGAGCACTCAAGCAGGAAAAGACTCCTTAAACATAGAGCTTACCTCTTAAAGCTTTTCTAGTTCGCTTACTTGTTGCACAAGTTACTTATATAGCTCCAATAGAAGTTCAAACCCTTTTCAGTCCCTAGGCACACCTAGAGAAAGAATCCACAACAAAATCAATAAAATGATACTATGTCATGATTCTTACATAAGGCTTACATTTTATCGCTTATATTTATTTCTTTATATTTTTTCCAATCCTATGCCAATACACAAGTCTAGACCATTCTATAATCGTTAGCGTTCTCTTAATTAATCAAGTATTCACTTGAGAATTTTCAACATAATTTCTGCCATTTTTCTTCAAAAGGTCGTGGGTACTCATAAAGGACCCAAGGCTCTTTCAACAATTTTTCAATCATTTTCCTTTTCCAACACATTAATTTTTATACATTGGAGAACTCTACATTTCATCAAAATAAAATGTAACTTAATTTATCCCTAAATCACCCTAAAGGTCGAAATCTATAAGGGACTCTCAAAGGGTTCTTTTCTTTTTCCATTTATTTTCTTCACTTGATTTTGCAACTTACACATACATGTATATATTTGTATATATACATATCCACAATGTCTAATTAAATTTTAAACATGAGACTCCTCCAATATACATCAAGGTCGAAACATAGGAGCATACTACATAGGATTTTTTCCTACTTTGGCATTCTCACTAATGCACCAAATTTCCACTTATTCCAACATATTAAACCTTCCCAATACATACAATAAAATGTTTTCACATCATCCCCTAATTACCCTATCAAGGCCGAAAATCTAGGGCATCTCACCATGGGATTTTTTTCCCAATTTTATACATGTTCCAGTGCTCATTCCATATTTCTATATCCAACACATCAACAATCCATCATCAATTCAAATTTTAACTAATTTATTTCCCACCCAAAACATGCTCATAAATTTCATGACTTAAATCATCAAAATAAAACCATGGAAATAGAGGTTTTTTTTTTACCTATAGTTGCTATTCCAAGCTCCAAAGAACAAAACCTAAGCTTTGATCACGTAAAAGCCCCACTTTTTCACAAGGATGAATAGTGCCACGAATTAGGGGTGATGAATAACTTTCTCCACATGCAAAATCAGATCAAACTAAGTGGTGGAATGGATTCATTGGGTGATTTACTATAAATTTCGTCTAATACACTTTAGAATTTTGATGATTGTAGAGTGAGAAATCAAGGAAGGAAAGCTTGAAGCCAAGCTTCCATGGAGGCTACGGTGAGAAAGAAAACAAGGAAAGAAAACGCGCAGGAAAGAAAAGAAAAGGATACGGAGTGTCACATTTTCTAAGTATAAAATAGGTTAAGTTACTTTAACTGGGTAATAGCTTATATATCTACACACCTCCATTCAATACCAAACTTTACCCAATGAACTATAATATTTTTCTAATCATATTTCTAACTTTACTTTCACTTTTCGGGTAACTTTGTTTACCCGCATTTTTATCCCTTAACTGTCATTTTAACTCCTTTTTCACCAAAGGTGACTTTATTTCTTTTACTTCTAATTATTCTTCAATATTAAATCCCCAATTACTAGTGGGGGTTATTATACGGCACACCAGGACCACCCGATAAGTCTCAACTCAAAGCAGTATCCACATGGAACTTCCAATAGCCACACCTCTTCGGATACATCCCCTCCAGGGATATTCCATGTAATAACATTTTCCTATAGCCAATAAACTCACTCAATAAACTCATCATCAATTTATTATACCCACAAGTATATCAATCTCAATTAAGAAAATCCTCAGGCCTTTTGCCGTTACAGGAATGCTCATACCACCAGGCCATTCCCCCAGGTTGTCGCGCCATCATAAGAATACCCATGCAACTAGGTCATTCCCCAGGCTAGCACACCCTCAAAGGAATATCCACATGTGGCACTATCACAGATTTTTGTCTATAAATATTACACTAGGTCTATACACCTAATCCTTACACACAAGGACATTGATTAGACTCATCCTGCAAGTCTTTTAATCTCCATGCCTCTGATTCGATTAACATTATCCTTTGTATTGAGTGATTCTATCATGAGCCCTCGAACCCCAACTTGATGCACTGACACAACTTGTGTAATTACAACTCGCTCGACCCTTTTAAAACGCTCATTGTCCGGGTTAAATACTATTCTGATATCCTACCATCAATTTGCACAAGCTTACCAATTCAATCACATGGTCGTTCACTCATCGTTGAACCATTTCCAAAAAGAGTCGATTTCTCAGCTATCTCTAGCAGTTCATCACACGAATAAATGTTCAAACTTATGTTCTCGATCCAAAAACAAGCAATTTCACTCTTGCAGTCAAAACAAAATAATCGCAAACATACACCCGTGCCTCTATTTGTTCTAATCACTGGCATAATACTGCCACATACAGTCATGTATGCACCAAAATTCTTGACCTTTAACAATCCTATCTCATATCATATGAGATACAACTTAGGATCACTATATACATTGTTCCCCCCAATTAGTGCATATGTCCTTCCTTGGATTGACTTACATAGTCTCTAGTACACACAGTACCTTACTGTACTTAATGATTAAGTCTACAGTGGAGTCCAATTCCATTTTCTTACTTGGTGCCTAGCACATGTCACCCACATAATCTAGGATGAACACAAATAGTGGGATATCATGATTTTGCCAAGAGCTATTATACAACATTCTTCTTTTGGTATTTAAAAGCATTCATGCTTATACCAATCATGTGCACCAAAATTATCCACCCACTAAACTACTCTTCAAGTCATTCTGCCTAGAAAATATTTCAATCATATTTCATCCCAAAAGTAGAGCCACTTGCTTTTCTAGGATCAGACTCTTTAGCATTCTTGTTCTTCTGTCTTTTGTGAAGATCCTCAACAACACGATATTGATTAATCAGGGTATGGAAATTTCTAGAACCACAACCAGTTAGACTCTCTGTAATTCTATCATTAAGGCCCCTTTTTAAATTTGTTAGCCAATGACTCTGAATTCGGCATAGCCTACCTGAAATGAACATACTTAGCCAACTGGTTGAACTTGACTAAATATTCATCAACATACATGTCTCCATGCACAAAATCACCATACTCATCCTTCTTCATTTCTTTAGCATCATGGGGAAAGTACTTGTCAAGAATGTGCCTCTCAAACGAAGGCCAAGTAATAACACAACCCTGCAATTCAAAAGGGCGGACAGTGTTCACCCACCAATCTACAGCCTCTCCTTTCAACATGGTGGTGGCACATAATAGTCTCATGTTATCATCACACTCCATCACTAGAAAATATTCTCTAAATCCTATAGCCAAGCAGCAGTAGCAATAGCAACAAGCTCATAACTCCCATTAAAAATAGGTGGTTGATGCTTCCTGAAAGCATTCAACTATCTTTACACTCAGATTCACCATTTGGGTGGCTACTGCACATCAATGCGTCAAGTATGACCGGCACTACCAACACTAGGAGTATGATGGCTAGCTTAACCCTCAGCATTACCATCAACATTTACAATCCCGGCACCCTCCGATGGTAATGGTGGTGATGGAGACTAATTTCTCACTCTTCCATCTCTCATGATTCTCACACTACACCAAAAATAGCATTTTACCACGACAATTTAGTAATGACCGAAAGACGTTGCAATTTAATAATGACTAGTATACATTAAAGTTAAGAATGAGCTCTTTAAAAAGAAAAAAAGAAAAAAAGAAAAAAGAGCACAGCACAGGTTAATATCATTTCTTTCCCCTTCGCCACAAAACCCTATTTCTCTTTCCATCTTTTGTTTTTTCTTTCTCTGGAGATGCAATTGGTGGTGTGAATTTTCCTCCATGTTTCGTTCTCTCTTCTTCAAATGTTGTTCGATTCTTCTTCTGTTCCTCCAAGCTAGGTTCGTAATCTTGTTAAGTTTTTTTTTCATTGGTTGTACCATTTTAAGTGTTATTGTGTTTTTCTCTTTATTTTTGTTTCAGCGACCAAGACACTGAACAGAGGCATTTCTGAGCTAGTCATCTTGATGGCACCCGACACAGAGCCTCTTGAGTTGAGATTCTTCTCCATCTTCCTTTACTTGCTGCTGAGGATAAGGTAACTTCCATTCTTATTCTGGATGATGTGTTAGCTAGTGTTTTCTGGTGGAAGAATGGTGTCTGTATTTAGGGATTTGATAATGTTGGTTACTTGAGAATTTGATTGAGGATCTGTGTGAGTTAATTCGCAACTGAATTATTTTTTATTTATTTTTTCATGGCTCTTGAATGTAGGTAGGTTTGTTTGATGGTTCAAATTTTGTTGTTTTGAGATGAATAAATACCGTGAGTGTGTTGAGACCGAAAGAATCACACATAATTGTAAAATAAAAAAAGAGAGAAGGAAAAAAAAAGAAAAAAAAAGAATCAAATTGTCAAGTTTCAGCTTAATAGTTTGTTCTGAATTGGGTGCTTCCATGTAATGTTGAAGCATCTTGTAGAGCTAAATTCAACTCCTACAGGGTAAGTTCATCGTGCTTGCTTGACATCCACCACCCGTTGGTCCTATTCTCTACTGACTTTACTCTTCCATTTTATTTTTGTGTTTCAAGGATTCTAAGACATCAAGTTGTTAGTTTTTATTTTATTTTATTTTCTCCTATTATTATTCTTTATCTTGTACAAGGACGCCAAATTTTCTTGATGTCTATGTTTTCAATTGGCCATCCTCTGTTTGCCCTGGTGTGCTTTGCATAGGTTTATGTTATATGTTAATTTGAACTTTGAAGTATGTTCTTGATTAATTTAGCTGGTTGCCTATTGTTAGTGGCTACTTTGTTCCATGTTTTTGAAAATATGCATCGAAAAGGAGCTGATATTTATAACTCATTCACGCGCATTTCCCCTGCTCTTGTGACACCTTTTTTCAATCCCTATTTGCGGTGTGAATGTGAATCTTCGTTGGAGCTTGTCAATTATTGAAATATCACTGAATATTTGCCTGAACTAAAGCTCATCTTGCTTTGAAGTTTTTTCCCTTTTGAGTTTTTTCATTTCGAGTTTTGCGTTTTAGATGAGTTATAAGTAATTTGCATTTGCATATTGTATTTAATTATTTATTTTGTGAAGGAACTCTTCCAACCTTGGCTTTAAATCTATTTTACCATATTAGTTCGTCTAAATTAGTCAATCATAGTTTGAATACGATGCTTCAATCATGAAATTTTAATGGAACTCTTTTTATAAGATATGCATTACAGTGTAAATTAATTTGATAATCATAGTGATTATCGTGCTTCAACAATAAAATGAGTGAAATGACATAGTATTTAGTTACTAGGTCCCACGTTTTTAGTAGGTTGTAAATGGACTGCTTCAAAGGGAGGACTGGGATACTGCAATAAAGATGCCCCTTGGAGTTGTTCCTACATGTTTTATCCTCCTTTTTCCGTTGTGTAGACAGTGAGTGTAGTACTAACGTTAAAGTATATTAATGTTGATATAAACTATAAAGTACAAACTAGTTATATTTAATGCTGTCAGGCCATAAGCGATGCCTTGATGTGGCCACTATCATGCAAGGGGAAACCAGATTTTTCAGTATATTAATGCTGGCATGGGGTAATTTACCTTCACCATATATTGGATTTTTTTTTTGGTGAAACCATATATTGGATTTTGGCAATGAGGTGGATGTGCAAAAACATCTAAGACAGTTGTGCTTGCTTCTGGTTCTAACCCTGAGATTCACTCAAACATGTTTATGATATCCACTGAAAATATTATTCTATTTCAGGTCTGGTGCCCGATATTGACATTGAGTCTGAAAAGTATCGGTGGATGAGAAGTGCTCGTATAAATTTTTATGTTAGTAAGCCATGTCATAATATTACCATCTAATGTTTATTTATGATGCTTTTCTTTCATTAAATGTGTGTCTCTATATATGGATTATTGTTTCAGTTATCTAATACTTGGATTGAAGGCAAGAACATAAATGATATAGCATTTAATCATCGTATAATAAACTCATTTACTTTAATTTGGAGCAGTTTACAATCTAAAGCTGTTGTGTTTATGTAGAATGCTTTAAACTAAGAATAATATAACAATAAAAAGTAATGGGGCCATTGTGTTGTTTTGGAACCTTTTTTTATAGTCTTGAACGTTGAAACAATTGGACCGAGCCAATGAGCTGGATCTGCAACAAAGTAAAAACTAGTTATTATATTGCTTCTTCTTTTTTTTTAGTACAAACTAGTTATATTGCTTTATATCAATGAGCTGTGTTTTTATACTATTTCAAGTGCGTGTAATAGCTCAAGGTATGTAGGAAGCAATTGCTAGTTCCATTGTATGTCTGGTAATTTATTTAGTTGATTGATCTGTTACTTGTTCAATTGTTTCAGGAGCTTGACTATCTAGTTGGAGCCGTGTCGAACCCCAAGAAACCATTTGCTGCTATTGTTGGTGTGTCAAAGGTTTCTACCAATAATGCTATTGTAGCTTGACTATCTCTTATATATTAAATTAATTTGGAACAAACTTCCAAGAGTAGTTAGAAAGTCAAATGCGTCCATCTATGGAGACACAGATAACCCTGTTCTTGTTCTTATTCTTGTTCACATCATATGCTATCACAACAATCTCAGAAGGGTTAGATCAATCTTCTCCTTTTCCCAACAACTTTCTCTTCGGCACTGCTTCTTCTTCGTACCAGGTTTACCTTCACCTTGATGCTTGTCGTTGCTTCTTCTTGCGTGTTCATCAATCACAATCCCCATATTAACCAGGTCCGTTGCTTCTTCTTGCGTGTTCATCAATCATAATTCCCATATTAACCAGTCCCGTTAATTAAATATGGTCCGTTTGATTTAATAAAAAATAAGATTACAAATTACTCTTGTGTGAGTCCCTGAGCATGCTACATTAAACGCAAGAGCTAGCAACTCTTCAAGGACATCACTAAAGTCTTCGTATTCTAACTTTGGCTTATTTAATATTCTTCGTAGTACGAAGGTGCTTACTCGAGTGATGGAAAAGGGATGAGCATCTGGGATGTCTTCACTCACATTATTGAGCATGCTCAATGACTGATAGGTTGGGGTCCATGTTGGAGCCAAGACGTGCTCAAATTTCTCCATCTTCATACAATGAAGACTCTTGTTTTCTAACCACTAGTTCGCGGCAAAAAATTTCTAGGTAGCCATTCAACCAAGCATTAACTTGTTTTTATCTGATATATATCTTTTTTGGCCTTTACATCGGTGGAATCACTTTTTTTATCATTGTGTCAGTATCTAGTATCTGAGCAGTTACTAATTTTGATCATCTTCCATAAATAGGCAATCAACATCTTTAATGCTACAACGTGGAAATATAATGTATCCCAAGAGCGTTCTCTGATCAAAATTGAAAGTTGTTCTAAAGGTGATCTAGGTGATCTTAATGTTGTCTCATCTCTGGCAGATACTTCAGCTAACAATAACTTGAAGGCTTCTTCACATGCTTTTTTTTTGCATTTTGTCTTTTAATTAATTATATTGCTTACTAATTTTTTGTTTGATGATTTACTTTTGAATAGGTGGGCATGAAGGTTTATGCTTCTTAACAGAATTAATTCTTTTAAGGTTTGTTCATATTTTATCTAAAAAATAAAAGGTAGACATTGAAAAGTTATGTGACATTTTAGCATATCTTATTTAATTTTTTTTATACAGGTATGAATTGGTGATGAGCCCTTTTAAAAGGATACATACAACAACAATTCTTGGAAGACAGATTTAAAATGTGTTGTTATATTTTGTTTAGTTGAACAATGAAGTTAATATTTTGTATAGATGTCTTGTGACAATACAAACTTATAGTTTTAGCTTTATTTGGCAATTATTTCTCTTAAATGATGTAAGTGGAGAACTTGTTTAGCTCCTTTTGTTAGTAAAGGAAACTCCTTCAGCTTATATGAAATAGAAAAAAAATGAATTTTGAGAAATTGTGTAAAAGAAAATCATGATTTACTCATATCAATAGAAAAAAAAAATGTATTGTGTTAAATTGTGTACTCCACTTTATTTGATTATTTCTTTTAATTTGATTTTTGGTTCTTATATCAAATGCAATTTTTATTATTTGCTTTTTATATGATTGGGAAAATTTGTAAATTTTTTTTTTAAAAAAATCCTTACAATTAGCCACGGTTCTGACTATGGCTAAATAAATTTTTTCATCATTGGGATCCAAATCGTTTAGGCACGACTATAACGTGGCTAATATAATATAAACCGTGGCTAACTCAATATTAGCACACTCATAAAGACCGTGCTTAAATGCAAAATATCGTGGTTAAAAAAATGCAACACCTGTTTTAGCCACGGTTTTTGAAACAGTGGACAACTCATTTAGCCACGGTTTTTATGATATGTTGCCACGGTTTTTGCCTTGGCTAAAGAGTAATTTTGTTGTAGTGAAGGGAAACTTGGTTGTGGCCCGAGGTAAGAAAAAGGTTCCTTGTATGTGATGCAAGAAAAGATAAATGGCGGAGAAGCCAATTCTGTCCGAAATGAACCGAGCTTGGAGCTATGGCACAAGCGCCTCGGCCACATGAGCGTGAAAGGGCTCCAGATCCTTCACGAGAAAGGATTACTGACCGGATTGAAAGGCCAAGCGTTGGAGAGTTGCACGCATTGCCTAGCTGGAAAGCAGCACCGGGTTTCTTTTGTAAAATCGGATCAGCCCAGAAGACGCAGGTATATTCTTGACCTCGTCCATACTGATGTTTGCTCCATGCTAGAAAGAACTCTTGGAGGAGTTCAGTATTTTGTTTCATTTATTGATGACCATTCCCGCAAAGTGTGGGTGTATTTGTTGAGGTCTAAAGACCAGGTACTCTAATCCTTTAAAGAATTGCATGCAATGGTTGAAAGGGTGACTCGCAAGAAATTGAAGGTGGTCCGATCTGACAATGGTGGTGAGTATTGCGTCCCTTTTGATGCATATTGCAGAGCGGCCGGGATCCGACTTGAGAAGACGTCCCCAAAACTCCACAATTGAATGGACTTGCTGAGAGGATGAACAGGGGCTTATTGAAGAGAAGTCCGAAGTATGCTATCCAATGCCGGTATTGCCGAAATCATTCTAGGGAGAAGCCGTCAAAACTGCTATTGACTTGATCAACCTCTCACCTTCACAGCCACTTGAAGGAGAAATTTCAGAAGAAGTCCGGACAGGTCGGAAAACGGCCTATAATAAATTAAAGGTATTTGGATGCCGAGCTTTCGTGCATGTCTCTAAAGATGAAAGGGCAAAACTTGATGCGAAGACTAAAGAATGCATCTATCTTGGTTCGCCAAGCTATGAGTTCGGGTTCCGACTATGGGATCCAATCAATAAGAAGATCGTGAGAAGCCGAGATGTGATCTTTCATGAAGATGAGACCATTCATGACATCTCGAAGCCCAAAGTCCGGGTTTCTGTCAGACGTGAAGAACCCATCCCTCCTGTCCGAGCTGAAGCAGGGGGAGAAAATCATGAAAATGAAGAAATTAATGATAAACAAGCTGATGATGAGGTCCGAGTTGAAGGTGAGATCCGGGATGAGAATGATGAACCGGGTGCTCAAGCTGAAGAACAGCCGAGATATCCAACTCATGAAAGAAGACCCTCTACAAGATACCCATCTGATGAATACACCGTTGTAGCTGAAGACGGTGAGCCTCAGAGTTATGATGAGGCTGTGACGAGCTCAGAGAAAGAAGAATGGGAAAAGGCAATGCAAGACGAGATGAGGTCTCTGCACGAGAATCAGACTTATGAACTGACTGAGTTGCCAGAAGGAAGACGAGCTCTAAAAAATAAATGGGTGAACAAGATTAAGAATGAAGAGAACGGGCAGAAGCCGAGATACAAAGCTCAGATTGTGGTGAAAGGCTGCAATCAGAAGAAAAGAGTAGACTTTGAGGAAAATGACCTCGGTCCGAACTGTGTTAGCTATGGCAGCTTCGATGGACCTCGAGGTAGAGGAAATGGACGTGAAGACGGGATTCCTTCATGGTGATTTAGAAGAAGAGATTTATATGGAACAACCTGAGGGGTTCAAAGCTCCAGACCAAAAAGACTTGGTATGTCGATTGAAGAAGAGCC
Source organism: Gastrolobium villosum (assembly GCA_032173675.1). Classification (NCBI taxonomy): domain Eukaryota; kingdom Viridiplantae; phylum Streptophyta; class Magnoliopsida; order Fabales; family Fabaceae; genus Gastrolobium; species Gastrolobium villosum. Next base: position 39,406 of record JAVKPL010010016.1, read on the forward strand.
TCTATGGCTTGAAGCAAGCACCTCGGCAGTGGTACAAGAAATTTGAATCATTCATGACTCACAAGTTTGAGAAGACGGAAGCCGACCACTGCGTATTTGTGAAGAGGTATGAGGCCGGAGATCTTTTGATATTGTTGTTATATGTTGACGACATGCTTATTGTAGGGAAAGACAAATCGAGGATAGCCACCATGAAGAAGGCGTTAAGCTCTTCCTTCGTAATGAAGAACCTCGGCCCTGCAAAGCAGATACTCGAAATCAAGATTATCCGAGATAGACAAAAGAAGTTACTGTGGCTGAGTCAAGAGAAGTACATTGAGAAGATTTTGAAGAGATTCAGCATGAACAAAGTCAAAACAGTGAGCACCCCCTTAGCCGGACACATAAAGCTGAACCAGAAGCAATGTCCGAGATTTGATGAAGACAAAGATGAGATGCTAAAGGTCCCGTACCAATCCGCCAGCGTAAGCTTGATGTATGCAATGGATTGCACCAGACCCGACTTGGCATATGCTGTTGGAATAGTAAGCCAGTATTTGTCAAACCCCGGCAAAGAGCACTGGGAAGCAGTGAAGTGGATCTTCAAGTACCTCCGAGGTGCCACCGATTTATGTCTCCGATTTGGAGAAGGCAAAGCCGAGTTGCAAGGCTACACAGATTCTGATTTAGGGGGAGATTTCAACTCGAGGAAGTCGACTACAGGTTACATGATGAGATTTGCCGGAGGAGATGTCTCTTGGCAATCAAGACTTCATAAATGTGTTGCACTATCAACAACTGAGGCTGAGTACATTGTCGCGACTGAGGCAAGCAAAGAGATGTTGTGGATGAAGAAGTTCCTCATGGAACTCGGCCATGAACAAGACAAGTACGAGTTGGGTTGTGACAATCAAAGCGCAATCCATCTTGCGAAGAATTCGACCTATCACTCCCGCACTAAGCACATTGATGTGAGATATCACTGGATCCGGGATGTGGTGGAAGGTGGAGAGCTCGAACTTGTCAAGGTGCACACTAACCAAACTTGGTCTGATATGTTGACGAAGCCGATTCTAGCAAAGAAATTTGAAGACTGCTATGAAGGAGCCGGGTTGATGCTGAAGCCGAGGCATTGAAGTCGGAGGGGGAGATTTGTTGGGCCCTCCTTCAATGCTAAGCCTATTGAGGGATTTTCCTAAAATACCCCTAACCTTAATTTCCACATCCTATAAATACTCATTAGTTGGGGGTGGAGGCTAGGTCAGAGAGTATTTTGTTTGAGAGAAAATTGTTTGATTATTTGAGCAAAGCTTTATGCTTTACATTTGAGAGATCTCTAGGGAGAGTTTGAGAGAAACATCTCTAGGGTAGTTTGATTATCACCATTGTTTGGAGAGATTGAGTTAACCACCATTGGTGTATTTGATTCTTGTAACAATTATTTTCACAGTGAATTTTGATCTGGACTAGGTGCCGTGGGTTTTTTTTACTTCTTCATTAGAGAAGGTTTTCCACGTTAAAATCTGGTTGTGTTCTTCTTCTTCTCTCTCCTATTTGAATTTCGGCTGCCCTGCTGCCCACCTGATGATATACAGGCCGAGGTACTGCCGAGATCCGTGCTCCGGTCTTGGTTGATCGACTTCCGCACAAAAGACTTCCTAGCCAAGTCTGAGGGGAACCGATTTCCGAACACATTCTACCAAAAACAAATGTAAAGAACGCAATTGTTAGAGTGTCACGTCTTAAAATTTTTCAAATTTTCACTGTACCGCGTCATTATGCTTTATTTAGGTAATATGTTTTGTCCAAAAAATTATTCCTATAAAATCTTATGAAAATGAGACTACTAAAATCAAAACGCAAAATTGATGAGAAAATTCATCACAATGGGTAAGCAAGCTTCTTCATCTTAGCTTGCAATAGTTGCATCTGATCAAATCTCTCGATGATTATGAATTCACGGATCACATCTTGAGTTATTTACAAAGCTTAGAATATTTTCATATTTTGAGTTATTTACGGAGCTAGAATGTTTTATGAAAATCCCAATGTAAAAGTAAACAAAAAGCTATTGTCTCTTTCATGAGTAACTAATTGGCATGAGTGATGGGCATTCCGATAGGAAA